>BPLQ01011938.1:0-25213 GCA_021605075.1 Caerostris darwini | reverse complement strand
AATTACTTTTCAGCAAAGGATTTAAAAATTGGTTACGAAATATTCACGCCATACATTTAGCAACATACTTTTCTTTTTGGCGCGGAAGTGTTGAATAATGTGCCAAATAATGCGCCAAATTTAGTAACTTTCTTAAGTGCGCCAAGTTTGACGTTGTAGTGTGGGTTAAACTATTTTACTCATTAAAAGTGGTTAATTTAATTTCTGTACAAGAAAGAAAAATTCGAATTTGATAGCATTTAAAGAAAAATAGTTTCACCTACAATGGAAAGGAATAATAAGGGGAATAAGTAATAAAGGGAATTCATAAGGAAAAAAAATGTATCTGACGAAATAGTGCGGCTTGATGGCCAACTAGCTAGCGCACTGGAAGTGTCGAATAATGTGCCAAACATTGCGCCGAATTTAGAACCGTCAATTGAGTTTCTTAATTACGCCAAGTTTGGCATATGAGAGAGGGTTAAACTATTTTATTCATTAAAAGTGGTTCATTTAAGTTCTGTACAAGGAAAAAAAATTTCGAATTTGATACCATTTAAAGAAAAATAGATTCGCCTACAAGGGAAGGGAATAATAATGGAATAAGTAATAAAGGGAATTCATTCTTAAGGAAAAATGCATCTGAGGCAATAGCTCTGTGCTGCCTGAGGACCAATTGCCTAGTACTTTGTCCGTTGGTGCTCCAGGTTCGAATTCTGGTGGTGGCATGGATGTTTGTTAGTGGTTCGGAATCCACCTTAAATTATAGGTCCCAGACTGTTTAGCCCTTATGTGCTCAAAATGACCGTAGAGAGACAAACTAATCCAACTCTTAACCTCTGTCTATTTCTGTAATTAGTAACAGAAAAAGCAGATTATTTTCTATTACATAACAATTTTAATTATTAATATGTATTTTATAATAATAAATACTAAGTAGTTAATTTAATATTTAATATAGTGCAGCTCCTTAGGAAACGAAATGTGTTAACTATCAAATCACACTAAGTCATTTTGATTGAGATGGTCTGATGGCTAATTGGCTAGTTATCTGGCCTTCGGTACTGTACCGTTCAGGTTCTTATTCTGGCGGTGGCATAGATGTTTGTGAGTGGTTCAGAATCCACCTTAAACTGTAGGTTCCGGTCTAATTAGCCCTCGTGTGCACAAAATTACCGTAGAGCGACAAAAGAAACCTAATTAAAAAGAAAGAAGGAGCAATAGCCTTACAAGTTAAATTTTCTCCTGGATATTCATTTCCATGTTTATTTCTGATTATATTAGATTCTATCACTTTGTCTCTATTTGGTTTATTTATTATATCTTTGTATTACTCGTATTTTTTTATTATATTTTATTATATATGCGATTCTTTAAGCAAAAATAATAAAATAATTTTTTTATTAAATTCCCTGATCTTTAAAATAGATGAGAAGGAACGAAAGATGCGGATCTAAGTGTATTGTAAAATTTGAAATTTAAAGAGCTGAAATTTAATTTAGCAAATTGAAATATTATTTGAATGAAATTTAATTTAACAATTTGAAATATTATTTCATTGAAATTTAAATTAGCAAATTGAAATTTAGTTTAGCAAATTGAAATAATATTTAATTAAAAAAAGTTTTTAATTGTTCAAATCAGTTCTCTTACTTATAATTTTATTCACGTCAAATGAATGAATTTTTAAAAATTAAATTACCATATTTTCATTCCAAATTTACATAAAATCAAATTAGATTGCTTGCACAAAACACCTAAAATATTTTAACACAAATAAAATTACAGAAAATGTATATTTTTAAAACTATGCAATAATTTTTGGATTGATTGCATTAATTAGTTTAAACCAAAAAAAATTATAATAATAAAATCTATCAAAACAAAAGTGATCTGTGAAATCTATAAAAAGAATCTTGTAACAGTCGCTACTTGCGTAAAAGGCTAAGTGAATTACTGATATTTTTTCCAATACTGATAAAAGCAAACCGTGATAAAGCTTCTTAAACAGTCGTTTCATTATTAATCAATGCCTAATAAATCAATTTTATTATCAATCAATATGCTATTGACTTCTCAAAGTCAAGAATAAATACGCTGATAAGAAAATGAATTGAAAGTAACACGAGATCATAAAACGTTCTTAAAAAAATGAACGTTAACCTAACATTATAAAGATCTATAGCGATGATTATTCTTTATGGACAGTAAAAAATATTTTTTCTCACTCTTAAAAATTTTTTTCAAATTTTCAGTCTTAAAACTAAATACATGATGTCAATATATCGCTCGTACGTAAGAAATGCTGATGTAATATTAATATTTCAGGCAAATTATTGGTGGAATTAAATGCACATTTTAATTTTATTCATTGCAATTGTGATGTAATTTATTTTGTTGAACATCGGTGGGTCTTGTGTTCCACTTATGTATGCCGTGTATAGCCCACTGATAGGTGATAAGGGGAGGATGCTGTCTTTCAGAAATAATTTTTAATGGTTGGTTGTTCTTCCCCATTTGTATGGGAGAAAAATTCTACCAGGTAGCCCTACTATTGATGCGAGAAGACGTTGGCAACAAGCACCATCAAGTCTTCTCGTTTCAGAAAGTAGTAACTGCAACGGATGCTGCCAACTTCCTGTGTACGTACTAGCTGCACACTTTACCACTGAGCTCGGCAGCTTGATGGCCAATTGACTAGCTCACTGGCTTTTGGTACCATAGGCTTCAAGTTGGAATCTTAGAAGTTGCATGAATGCTTGTTAATGGTCCATAACCCACGTTAAACAGTAGATCGCGGTCTAATTAGCCTAAAGTGTGCATAAAGTGACCGTAGAGAGAACAAACGAAAACAATCAAAACATGTTGGACTAGTCGATTTTTTAGAAACAAAAATAATGAATTTTGTTAACATAGTTATTTTTAATAAATTGGACTTTGTTTGCTTAATGACTATGTTTTTAAATGGAATTTCTAACTAAATTGGTTGGTTCCAAGTTCAATGAAACAAAAGAAACGTGAATTCAAAGAAACGAAAACAAAAATATTTTCACGCGGCTAACGAATAAAAGAAATCTTTTATAATTTAAATTTAGTAAGACAACTTATAAAAAAGTAGTTTTGTTCCTTTTTTAATAATAAAAATGTTTTAAAGGAAATCATTTACTTTTAAAAACGAAACAAAAATTAACAATTAATTTATTTTTAACAACAATTAATTATTTTTTCTTTATTAATGAATAAAGAATGGTAGAAAACCCTAAATGCAGAAAATATTTCAAAACCTTTTCCTTCTGTTTTATTAATAACTAACTTAATAAATAGAAGTTGTTATAAAAGGATTTTCAAAGTAAAAATTGCCAAAAATATACGACTAATGTCGAAAGGAACTTTAAAAATATTTTCACGTGACTAACGAATAAAAGACATCTTTTTTAATTTAAATTTAGTAAAACAACTTATAAAAAATATCTACTTACACAACAACTCATAAAAATACAAAAAATAAAAATAAAAACAACTTATGAAAATTAATAATTATCTAAAACGTAATGTATTTATAAAAAATAACCTTAATAATTATCTAAAAATATCGATTAATCGATTAAAAAAATTGATCTATAAAAAATAATCTTCATAATTATTTAAAATATAATCAATTTATAAAAAAATAATCTTAATAATTATGTAAAATAAAATCCACTTATAAAGAATAACCTTAATAATTATCTAAAAAATAATCAATTTATAAAAAATAATCTTACTAGTTATCTAAAATATAAAGAATTTATAAAAAATAACCTTAATAATTATCTAATATATAATCCATTTATAAAAAATAATTTTAATAATTAATTAAAAAATAATCAATTTATAAAAAATAATCTTAATCATTAGCTAAAAAATAATCAATTTATAAAAAATAATCTTAATAATTATCTAAAAGATAATCTTAATAATTATCTAAAAGATAACTTTAATAATTATCTAAAAAATAACCAACTTATAAAAAATAACCTTAATAATTATCTAAAAAATAATCTTAATAATTATCTAACATATAATCAATTTATAAAAAATAACCTTAATTATAATTATCTAAAAAATAATCTTAATAATTATCTGAAAAATAATCAGCTTTTAAAAAATAATCTAAAATAATTACTTTTTTTCAATTACTTCTATTTGCTCACACTCTCCCTATATATATCTTGCTCAAATTTTTCAATATTTCATAAAATACTCTTTAATTCATCCACTCAAGTTCAAATACATTTTTTTGGACTTGTAGTGGATGACACTGGATGTTAATACAGTTTTTTCAAATATTAATTCAGTAATTAAATTTAATTCATTAATTTTAGTTTTTTTTTAGATTTAAGTTGTATATATCTACCCATAGATGGCTCCAGATAAACTTAAAAAAATGAATGAAAATTATTTATAAAGAACTTTCTGCAATATAGTGAAAAAAAAGTAGGAATTGACTTTAAAAAAATGTTATTTATTTATTTATTTTTTTTTTTGTATTTCTTGTTTTAACTTGTTTAGTAATAAAAACATTTTAAAGGAAATAATTTACTTTTAAAAAAGAAATAAACCATAAAGTTAACCATAAAATAAAAATTAACAAACGCAATGAACAAATAATAAACGTATAAGACACATAGAAAAAGAAAAACAGTTTCTGTTTGATGATGACAGATGATACAGATAAAAAAATATTAAGTTACTGAAGTTTATATACTTTTTTGCGAATTTAACGGCGAAAGAGACACATTTCTGTTTCGGAAAAAGCGGCAAAACGATATCGAAAACTCATCTTTGAAAAATAATTCCTTTCATCACATTACCCCACCGCTTTTGACGATATCATCACTGACGAATGAAAACTGTTGGGCCTCACATTTCACCAATACACACATTAATAAAAAAAAAGTTAAAAAAAAAAAAAAAGTATATTCCATTACTGATAACAAATCAACAAACTAAGACCTTCCTCTCTTCGAAAAAAATAAATAAATAAATAAAATAAACAAATAAAGAAGAACAAAGTATAAATCTTAACATTTTATTCTACTTCGCCAATGCAAGTCGAGATTTTTCTTCCTAAAATGATTTCTGCAAACGATCTAGGCACGTATCAAATTACAAACAACCGATGCCAAAGTGAAAACATAATAATAATAAAAATAAAAAAATCGTTTGGTTGGAAGCAATCGTTCTAATAACGCTTTGTCCTCGTCTGTAATATCTTTAAAGAATGATATTGGGGAAAAAGAACATTCGAAGCGAATGGAAAAAGAGGGGGAGGGATGGGTAGTCCATTCATTACATTCTCGTTAAATGGAAGATTCCATTTTATTTATTTATTTATTTTTTTGTTCTTTTGTTCCATTGCTTTTGATATGATGTGATTATTTGGAATAGCGGCTGTTCCTTTCTTAACCTAGAAATTCGTAATGATTGCTTCGTGATATTTTTCAACGTGCAGAATCTCAATCATCACCTTGTTAGCTGGAAATCGTATCTTCCGCTTACAGTCGCAGTTATGATTGCACTGCAGTGAAGGGCATATTTGAGTGGTGCACTTTTAGTACTTGAGGCTGAATTTCTTAAGTTATCTTTAACTGTAACTTTTATTTATTTCCTCATGTCTGAGATTCGAATTGCCTGTCATTACACTGAGCTATTGAAGCATATATTCATTGGATTATATGCATTTTGGAAGGATATCGCAAATTCTGTGTAGGCTTGCAGACAAAAGAAAAGTGGAAGATTTTTATTGTCTGATTGCAGACATTAGTGAATGAGTTAAATGATTTTTCCTATAAAGAAATTCACTGATGAAATAAATCGATCAGGAAATTATTTCCAAGAAATTCAATTACAGGCTGACTTAAATGTATTTCTATTGCATCTCATTTTTTTCAAATTATTCTTAAAAATAATTATTAATCAGTAAAGAAATATCAAGGTAAGAAATTCTTGTAATATTATCTCTATAATTACATATTATAATCAATATAGTTAAGGTTTGGCTTGGTTTGTTTGTCGCTCTACAGTCATCTTGTACACACGATGGCTAAACAGACCGGGATCTAGTGTTAAAGGGGATTCTGAACCCTTTCTTTTATGCTCAAAAATTTCCAGTTAAAAATGCATTAAAGTTTTAACTGGATTAACAATTAAGAACAACTTTTAATGTTGAAAATGTTTCAAAAATATTTTCTGCTATTGTATTAATAACTACCTTAATAAAATAGACTTTGTTATGAAAGGAGGATTTTCAAAGTAAAAATTGTCAAAAATATACGACTAATGCCGAAAGGAACTTTATAAATATTTTCACGTGACTAACGAAAAAAAGAAATCTTTTTTAATTTAAATTTAGTAAAACAACTTATAAAAAATATCTACTTATACAACAGCTTATAAAAATACAACAAATAAAAATAAATACAACTTATAAAAATTAATAATTATCTAAAATGTAATAAATTTATAAAAAATAAACTTAATAATTATCAATGTAATCAATTTATAAAAAATAATCTTAATAGTTATATAAAATAAAATCAATTTATAAAATATAATCTTAATAATTATCTAAAATGTAATCAATTTATAAAAATAATCTTAATAATTTACTGAAATGTAATGAATTTATAAAAAAATAATCTTAATAATTATCTAAAATGTATTCAATTTATAAAAAATAATCTTAATAATTAGCTAAAAAATTATCAATTTATAAAAAATAACCTTAATATTTATCTAAAATGTAATCAATTTATAAAAAAATTAATCTTAATAATTATCTAAAATAAAATAAATTTATAAAAAATAATCTTAATAATTATCTAAAATATAATGAACTTATAAAAAATAATGTTAATAATTATGTAAAAACTAATAATAAATAACATTAATAATTTATAAAAAATAACTTTGATAATTATCTAAAATATAATCAATTTTTAAAAAATATTCTTAATAATTATCTAATATATAATCAATTTATAAAAAATAACCTTAATATTTACTAAAGTATAATCAATTTTTAAAAAATAACCTTAATATTTACTAAAATATAATCAATTTTTTAAAAATATATCTTAATTATTTTTTAACAACTTATAAAAATACAACAAATAAAAATAAATACAATTTATAAGAATTAATAATTATTTAAAATGTAATGAATTAAAAAAATAATCTTAATAATTATCTAAAAAATAATCAACATATAAAAATAATCTCAATAATTATCTGAAAAATAACCAACTTATAAAAAATAATCTTAATAATTATCTAAAAAATAATCAATTTATAAAAAATAATCTTAATAATTATCTAAAAAATAATCAACTTATAAAAAATAGTCTAAAATAATTACTTTTTTTAATAATAAAAACATTTTTAAGAAAATAATTTACTTTTAAAAACAAATAAACCATAAACTTAACCATAAAATAAAAATTAACAACCAAACTGAACAAATAATAAATGGATAAAACACATACAAAAAGAAAAAACACTTTCTGTTTGATGATGACAGATGATACAGATAAAAAAAATACTAAGTTACTGAAGTTTATATACTTTTTTGTGAATTTAACGGCGAAAGAGACACATTTCTGTTTCGGA
The DNA here is from genome assembly GCA_021605075.1 of Caerostris darwini. NCBI lineage: Eukaryota > Metazoa > Arthropoda > Arachnida > Araneae > Araneidae > Caerostris > Caerostris darwini. The sequence goes on along the minus strand of BPLQ01011938.1, from coordinate 17,584 downwards.
AAAAGCGGCAAAACGATATCGAAAACTCATCTTTGAAAAATAATTCCTTTCATCACATTACACCACCGCCTTTGACGATATCATCACTGACGAATGAAAACTGTTGGGCCTCACATTTCACCGATACACACATTAATAAAAAAAAAAGTTAAAAAAGAAATTATATTCCATTACTGATAACAAAACAACAAACTAAGACCTTCCTCTCTTCGAAAAAAAAAAAAAAAAAAAACAAATAAAGAAGAACAAAGTATAAATCTTAACATTTTATTCTACTTCACCAATGCAAGTTGAGATTTTTCTTCCTAAAATGATTTCTGCAGACGATCTGGGCACGTATCAAATTACAAACGACCGATGCCAAAGTGAAAACATAATAATAATAAAAAAAATCGTTGGTTGGAAGCAATCGTTCTAATAACGCTTTGTCCTCGTCTGTAATATCTTTAAAGAATGATATTGGGGAAAAAGAACATTCGAAGCGAATGGAAAAGAGGGGGAGGGATGGGTAGTCCATTCATTACATTCTCGTTAAATGGAAGATTCCATTTTATTTATTTATTTATTTTTTTGTTCTTTTGTTCCATTGCTTTTGATATGATGTGATTATTTGGAATAGCGGCTGTTCCTTTCTTAACCTAGAAATTCGTAATGATTGCTTCGTGATATTTTTCAACGTGCAGAATCTCAATCATCACCTTGTTAGCTGGAAATCGTATCTTCCGCTTACAGTCGCAGTTATGATTGCACTGCAGTGAAGGGCATATTTGAGTGGTGCACTTTTAGTACTTGATGCTGAATTTCTTGAATTATCTTTAACTGTAACTTTTATTTATTTCCTCATGTCTGAGATTCGAATTGCCTGTCATTACACTGAGCTATTGAAGCATATATTCATTGGATTATATACATTTTGGAAGGATATCATGAATTCTATGTAGGCTTGCAGACAAAAGAAAAGTGGAAGATTTTTATTGTCTGATTGCAGACATTAGTGAATGAGTTAAATGATTTTTGCTATGAAAGGAAATTCACTGATGAGATAAATCGATCAGGAAATTATTTCCAAGAAATTCAATTCCAAGCTAACTTCCATGTATATAACCATTTCTATTGCATCTCATTTTTTTAAAAATAGTTCTTGAAAATAACTATTAATCAGTAAGGAAATATCTAGATAAGAACTTGTTGTAATATTATCCCCATAATTGCATATTGTAATTAATATAGTTAAGGAGATCCAACTTTTGTACCATATATGTGTATAGTAACGAAGTGGTGTATATAAAGAACATATATGTGCCAAAATGTTCTTTATAATTGTGTTTTGTAATTCAAACAGATTATTAATAAATATTGTAACCGTGCTTCCACCTAAGCACCGGCAAGAGAGCCCTCCATATAGCTTTCCGGAAAAAGGGTCAGTAAGCATCGAGACTCTCACCCGAGAGGAAGTACAGCTGCTGAATTTAAAGTCTCGAATCCAGAGAGGAAATATATTTAACGAAACCCTACGTAATAGTTGGCCTACAGACTCTCGCGCACCCTGCGCGTATCGGCTTAAAAGAGGAGTCCTTCCACGAATCTGTCTTTCCACGAACGTATAATTATATGTCTTCAAAGATGTTCAATATTGTATGTCTCTAATTGTGTATGGTGTTTGTGTCTGCGTAAATAAAGATGTAAATTCTCCAACCTGTGCCTCAAGTACCTCAACCCAATCACACCCAGCTATAATCTGGTTACCCAACTTGTACATTACACATGTTGTTTTCTCGGAGAATCCTCCAGATGCTGCAATCCTAGCATGGTGCTCTACAGCTCGCGTAATCAAACTTGGATTGTCCTGTACCAGATCTTGGGGTTCATTCATAATTTCCGATAGCCCTCTAGAAAGAACCCCTTTAGATAACTACCAGTGCTGGTGTCCAACAAACGCTATGCTGCGATATGAAATATACCTCATCTGATATCGTGCTCGTAAATACTCTGTGCGACACACTCATTTCACTCCACAACCTAGTAAGCCAGGTGCATATACACCAATTCCATGTTCGTAAGAACAGTCATCCTACGATCGGCTCGCCAATGTGTAAAACAAAGAGTTTATACCAGAACGTTCGGTATTCTGGCAGCTTCTGGAAAGCATTTCTAATCCAATATTGCTATTCGAATCTGAGTCATCTAGATGTAATATTCCTCCTCCTTCTTTATTGGCGCATCAGCCGCATGATGGGCCAGGTCCGTCTACCTGCTGGCAGATTTTGAGACAGGAGATATTTTTCCTTTTTACTGTATAGGTTGGGGGTAGGTTGGTCAGCAGTCTTGTTTGTTTGTGACTTATCCTCAATGCCCTGCAGTGCGGGACGGACATCCCATGAGTGATCTACTTCTGGATGGAGGGAAAGGGGGCAGCTTCTGTTGTGATGGAGCACCCGTAGGTAGAAGTCTGACCTTTGCTCCGTGACGCTCTTACAGTCATATTAGACCGGGACCTACAGCTTAAAGTGGATTCCTAACTACTACAAACATCCATGGCACCGACGGGACTCGAACCCGAAACCTGTGGTACCGAGCGCCAGAGCGCTAGTCACTCGACCATTCAGGCCCATCAGCAGTCTTACAACAGTGATATCAGACCGGTCCCTACGATTTAATGATGGATTTAGAACCACTACAAGCATCCACTGCACCACCTGAACTCGAACCTGAAACCTGGGGCACAGAGCTTCAGAGAGATAGTCACTCGGCCATCAGGTACACACTCCTTTCTTTGAGGTTCGTAAATCTTTTTTTTTCCTAATGTAGCTGGCAAAACAGAGACAGTTATCCTTTTGTCATAGCACCGCTGTTACTCATTTAGCACTACCCAAGTGGCACATGTAGCTTGACGATATGTCATCGCACGAGTAACACTACCACCACAACGCTCTACGATTCTATTAGACGGGGACCTACAGTTTAAAGTGGATTCCAAACCACTACAAGCATTCGTGGCACCGCTGGGACTCCAACCCGAAACCAGTGGGCCAGGCCTCTAGCTACTCGACCATCAGGCCCAGTTTGTAAATCTAGTACAGAGATATTCTGTGTGGTATGCCAGACATTAAATATAAAATAATTATGCACTATGAGTTGAGCTTAGAATCGATCCATTTATTCAAATCTTGAAATATTTTTAGATTCTTTTTTCTTATTATTTGCATTGCAATCTATAAAATTTCTATTAAAGGTAAAAAAAATTGCAAAGATATTGCATACCAATGACTGTATTATAATAAATATGAAAAAAAACATGCATGTCTAATTTAAAACAGCAGTAAATTATTTTTTTTTAAAATTATGCATATAATATAAAAATAATTTGAATGTTTAGTTTACAGGGTAAAAATGATATAAAAACAAATCTGAATGAGCTATTTTATATAAATGTCTAGTGAGATAATAATAAGTTAAATCGAAATATGCTTGATATCAAATAACTGTTATTTTGAGCTACAGCCTTCTGGAATGCTGAAGCCATTATATGTAGAACCTACTCATATTTGTTTTAATCCAAACAAATCTGGTATTTTGTGTAGATTCTTTTCTTTTAAGTAAAGTGCTATATTCAAATATAATATTCAACCTTTTACTGTTTAAAACACTTTTTTATTTGCACTGAAAATGGAGTTGTGACTAGAATAAAAATTCTTTTATTTCAAATTAAATAAATTAGTTTTTAACCAGACATCTAATAATGGCTTCAGATGTTGATAATATTTTTTTTTTTTTTTTTTTTTTTGAGGAATAGGATGAAGCTATTCTCTAGGATAATTTCTCAGTTAAACGTTTAAGATTTCAAATCCTATATTCCTGTTTGTTATTTTAACTGTTTGTTGCATGAAAATCTTATATGTGTTAATGAGCAGGATGTATATAGGAAAGGTGCATGAATTTTAGAAATATCTTTGTTTTAAAAATAAATAAAACTAATTAGATTTTAATCTGGGTTTTAGTAATGGTTGGTTAGATTAAAAAACTTCAAAAGTCATTATAGTGTTGGTTGATTTTTCAACTACAAAATGCATTTGGAAGATGAGTAAGTAATTTGAATTACTTGTTGAAAAGATCATATGCTGGTTTTTTTTTTTAAAGAACTGTATAAGAATTCTGAAGTCAGTGTTATATTTATAGATCTGTAATACCATCAACATATTATAAGTGATGCCATAATTGTAAGTCATTATTTTAATTATTTTATGATACATAAATCGGGTGCGCAGAAGATCTACCTCCCCGTGGTGCACCTGGTAACACTTTTTAGTGGCTAAAAGATCTACAACTTGGCATTATTGTTAGATTAATGAACTCTGTTTCAGCATGTTTTGTTGTATTATTTTGTTGTTGTTGTATGTTGTATGTTTGGTTTTTCGTTGTTCTTTTTTTGCTGTAACTGTTCATAATCTGCCATTGGAAATAAAAAAAAATTATGTTTAAATTATTAATAAAAATCCTTATATAAAAGATTTTTTTAAATATGTTTCTTGTTGCATACACTGGAAAGGTCATATGGACGGAATATTTTTTTAGTACAGTCTCCGAGGCGATCCCTTTTTTTGTGTACCACTCGCCTCATGTCACAGAAAAGGGGTTTCAGGCGAGAACGTCAACATGTCCATTGGACTACAGATCAAAAGAGGGCTGGTGCTTTTACGGATGAATCCATTAGTTAATTAATTAATTTCTAATAGGAAAGTTGGAAGGAATCTGCAATCCTAAGATATGATTGCTTGATTTGGTGAAAACCTGGAATTCCAGGATATGATTGCTTGATTTGATGAAAATCTGGAATCCCAGGATATCCATTAATATTCTCGGAAGAGTTTCATAGTACACAGTATCATAGATTTCATAGGTTTATAGTAGACAGTATCATAGATAGGTTCTTAAATTTCATAGATTTATAACATAGTAGACAGTATCATAGATTGATTCTTAAATTTCATAGTAGACAGTACCATAGATGGATTCATAGTAAACAGTATCATAGATGGATTCATAGTAGACAGTATCATAGATGGATTCATAGATTCATAGTAGACAGTATCATAGATGGATTCATAGATTCATAGTAGACATTATCTGCAAGTAGGGATGGTGTGTCTTCGCGTGGAAGCATAGATCTCCCTATCTAGTCATGTACAAATATGATTGCTGAAGTCATAGTGTTGTAATCATTGATGCTTGTAGGGCTGTTCTTTTTACAGATGAGTACAAGTTTAACATTCAAAATGACACCAAATATTGTACATTGGAAGAACCTTGAATATATTACCATTCAATAAACATACGTGAAAAAAAAAAAACATTCACACGAAGATCAGTATATATGGGGAGGTATCTGGGTGGGTGGATGATATACAGACCCCCTGGTAAATATTGACCTGGTGATATACAGACCTATAAATATATAGACCTGGTATAGATGATATACAGACCTGGGTATACAGATCCCCATATCTTATCATGTAAAATTGTGATTCATTTCTCATTGATGCTTATGTGCACTATTAAGACGGTGCATAGGCCATAATTCCATTCTAAAAAAACACAACGGTAGACCACAGAGGCTTCGTATCATGGAAGATTATCTTCCTCAACAAACAATTCGAGCATAAAGTGGCCACCTCGGTCTTCTGACTTGAATCTCATTTAGCATGTTTCGGATGCTCTTTGATAAGAAGTTGCCTAGACTATTTGTACTCGCTTCCAAGCCCTCTTCTATTTACTCATTGTTTTTTTTGATGAGGTTTTTATTTCTTAATGATGCTGGTTAAACTTTGAATGTTCTATTGCCGTAAATAATGGAACCTATTTGTCATACAGAGAGCCACAAAATTGAGTATACACCTCTAAAACTTTCAGACTTCTTCCAATTACAAATTAAATATTGATTTAAATAGATAAATTTTTTTATCCTAGATACTTTAACCTCTGCTTTACCATCCTATAATAACACAATTCTATAGTTAACTTATTTATTACGAAAAAAGCTAAGTGATTCGAAGAAAAGATAGAAAACCATGCCACAAAAATGAGTGTACACTTCTTATATTTGTAAATTAAGCCACCACTTTTTTTAGTTTCAAATTTTCTTTAAAGAGTTTCAGGAGTAGCTGCTGCTTATAAAACGTGCTATTGCACTTCAATGCTTTTAAATAGTGTTTTTTCTCATTAAAAATCGTAAAATGAGCTCTCGTAGAGAAACTACTGAATCTGAGCGTTTGTTGGTTGTAAAATGGTCGAAAGAGGGCAAATCTCTTCGAGAAATCGCTTCGTTGATTGGTGTAATTCATGGTTGTGTCCAAAAAATACTACAGAAGTATAAAAAAACTGGATCTGGGGCCAATATTCCTGGAAGAGGACGTAAAGAAATACTGCGAAGAGGAAGATCATTCACTCAGTAAAGAAAGATCCAAGGATGAGTGCCTCTAAACTAGCTTTATCGATGTCCTCTACAATCGGGAAAAAGATCTCAGTTGAAACGATTCGACGTACCCTTCACCAATATGGGTTTCATGGCCGTACACCAATACGAAAGCCACTCATCAAGTATGTGAATAGACAAAAGAGAGTGATTTTCGCCAAAGAACATTGTTTAAAGCCTATTTCTTTCTGGAACACTGTAATATTTTTTGATGAAAGTAAGTTTAATCTTTACGGAAGCGATGGACGATTTAAAATATGGAGAGAAGCTGAGAAAGCACTGGCACCTAAAAACACCATTAAGACAGTCAAGTTCGGAGGTGGATCTGTCCTCGTTTGGGGTTGTATGTCGGCTGGAGGAGTTGGAGAGCTTGCTTTTATTGATGGTATTATGTACAAACATGTATAGATTAAATTGATTAAGTTGATAATCAGGTAAAGCAGATGCACTCCTTCCACTGAAATTTAATTTAAACTTGATGGTTGCGTTTTTCTATTTTATGAATAAAATATCGTTGGCAAAAAAAGGCTTTTTAACATTGGCCAATATATTAATTGTAATTGTAGCCCTCTATAGAGATCACCAAGCGAGAAATTCTAAAAAATACTTTTTTGTGAACAACTATTCTAGAAAGACATATTGCTGATATTAATCCTCTTTTTCATAAACTTGCCAATGTAGAAATTTGCAAGAATAATTTTTTTTGCTTTCTACTGACCTCATAGACTACATTATTCATACAATAAACTCATCCCTCAAATTTGACAGCAGAGGAGTTTTATTGTGGGTAGTTATACTGCATGCAATTAGAGTTTTGTATTAATGAGAACAACCTGTTACTCAAATCTGATAGCAGATGTTCAGTATCATGCATAATAAGGAAGTTAGCGAATGTCTGTATAACCTTCACGGGTGGAAACAACTGCAGATCGCATATGATATACTATGAGTTGCATATGATATACTATGATTCCATCGTGATGGGTGATATACCACGAGTTGAAAAAGGTCTACTACAATGAGAAGGGAGGGAACGTGATCCCCTCTTGAGGGATTGTCTTTTTTGTGAAGAAGAGAGAGAGTTCTGCTACGAGTCGATCAGAAGTGTTTTTTTTTGTCTCTTTTTTTCTAAAGTAGCCGGAGTTTTTCGCCTGTTTTCAAAGTGAGCTCTTTGTAGTTTCGTGAATCCCGACGTGTGATAGTTAAAGTTTGCCGCAGACCTGTTGTTTAGATTCGTCTTAGTTTTAGAGAACTATAAAAATCTCCGAATTTGGAGTGAACTGCACTTGTGTATCTAATTTATATCCTTAATTTTCCTTTTTTGTAAATGGAGTTCTGTACACACATATATATATATATATAATGTATAATGTTGTATAATGTATAGTGTTTATAATAAAATATATAATGTTAAATAAATATTAAAGTGTTTCCACGATCGTGAAAGTGGCCCTCTTCTATAAGTCGTTATAAGTCTATTATAAGCCGAGATGTTACAATACCCATCACATATCTACCCATACACATCACCCCATGTTGCTGATGTGAATTATTGCTCCCCGGGATTATCACTCTCCATATTAAAGAAACTTTTTGATATCAAACATACACATAAAATTATTTCATTTCGAGCATTTCATAATACACAAGTAATATAAAAAAAAAAATTTTAAGTCAATTTCTACTTATTTTTTCACTCTATTGCAGAAAGTCCTTTATAAATAATTTTCATTCATTTTTTTAAGTTTATGGGGCGCCATCTATTGATAGATATATGCAACTTAAATCTAAAAAGAAACTAAAATTAATTAATTTAATTTAATGAATAAATTAATATTTAAAAAACTGTATTAACATCCAGTGTCATCCACTACAAGTTCAAAAAAATGTATTTGAACTGGAGTGGATTAATAAAAAGTATTTTATGAACGATTGAAAATTTGAACAAGATATATATAGGGAGAGTGTGAGCTAATAGAAGGAATTGAATAAAACGTTAAAATTATGCAATAGTTGGTGTAGTAGATGTCTTAATTTAATTACGTTAAACATATAATCTTTTAATTTATCACTATTTGTGTAGTTTTTCATTAATATGACTACTTTGTAAGCAATGTCTTTATTTATGAAATCAGTAGGGAAATTGTGATTGTATTGGGATGATTTTAATACTGATTTTTAGAATAATAAAAGTAAAGAGAATTCTAAGATTAAATAAGATACTAAAATACTAAAGAGAATTTACTAAGCAATTACTAAGGAAATTATATTATAGCAGAATATGGTTACATTTTATAAATAATGGGATTTTTGGTTTTATTTTATTTAAAGTACTTTGCCCAATTTACAAATCAGTGTCAACGTGCACCACTGATGAGTATTAGGGCTGGGATTCAATCCGCTGGCGGCTTTGTTTAAGATATTGTTTCAAAAAACGAGGAGTCTCGATGGAGTTTGTGATGTTCATCATCTTGCCTCGTGAGTCGGACTACCTTTTAACAGTTTTCTGGGTTTTCTCCCATACGATACGAAAAATTTGAAGTTGTTTCCCCTAAAAATCTTCCCATAAGACACTGCCCTCCTTCTTCAACGATTCGGACCCAAGTCAGATTTCTATCTACGATTGCTCCATCACAACAGAAGCTGCCCCGTTCCCACCATCTATGAGTAGACTACTTATGGGATATCCATCCCTCGCTGCTGGACAATGAGGATGAGTCACAATAGTCCCAGTTAGTTAGTTTTTGTGATGTGTTTCTTTTTGTGTGTGTGATGTTTTTTTGTTTTGTGCAGCATCTTTCCTCGTTAACCGGACTACCTGGTGAGAGATTTCCGGGAAAAAAGAATAGAAAGGTAAAAAAATTATTATTATTATTTTATTTCCTTTAAAAGAAAAATTCTACGAATATTTTTGTATTTGCATTTCTGATATAATTCTTAGGAATTTGCTTCTGCATTCGATTAAATTATAATATAATAATAATAAATATAATTTTGTAAAGACTGCAATTAATTGCTTGATAACATATTTTACTCTATTTGCGATTGCTTATACAACGTTGCTCATTTAGTGAAAAAAAGAGTATTTTTTCATTTCGTAGATTAGTAATAATTTTTTGCGTAAGGAATATGTAGCATCTCTTATTAAAAAAACGGGAGAAATTGAATTTTAAATAAATTTCGATATTTGCCTTGACCCCACAAGCTTATCTTTGACTATTCTTGTCGCAAACTCTTCTACCATAGTTTTGTCATTTTTGTTCTTTTTTCTTTCCACATTGTTTTTGGCTAAGATGAAAGAATATTTTTGTGCGAAACATTCGAACAAAATAGTCCTTCGATTGTTCTTTTCGAATTAGTTTCCCATTTTCATTGTTCTGTCCTTTGATGCCTGTCTAGTAAATCTCATGGAATCCTTAAGCCAGACAACGTCTATTCTGTCAAACATGATTATCTTCAAGTTGAACAAGAAGGCAAACTCAATTATTTGTTAATCATAATGGATTGCTAAATTTCATTATAAGGTTATTATTTTCTAATACAAGGTATATTCTGTTACAAGGCCATTGGATTTCTGAAATTTAGTGTAAAATATTTTGATAACATACATGGATTATTTTAGCCATCTCTTTAATATCTGGTGTAGAACATTAAATATTTTGCATAACAAAAATATACCACCGTGCCCAAAAAGTAAGGCCGATTATTTTTTTTTTCAAAAACTCTTTATTTATTCTTCCAAATTCATTTCATCGCCTTCAAAGTAATTCCCTCCGGACACAATGTACTTATGCCAACTTTTTTTTTCCAATCCTCAATGCATGATAAATAGTCATCGACAGGGATGGCCCTCAAAGCGCGCGGCGATTCATGTTGAATCTCTTCAATCGACTCAAAACTGTTTCCCCGGAAGGGTCTTTTGAATTTAGGGAATAGCCAGAAGTCGTGCTTTGTAAATAAGGCGTGGAACGTGGCGTGTGGAACGATATAGCTTTCGTTTTTGGCGAAAAAGTCACAAAGAATGAATGCAGTTTGAGCTGGCGCATTCAGTGCTTTCGGTACCAATCAAGATTTGAGGCCCAAAACAGCTTTTAAAATGGAATTTTGAGATTACAACCTCATCAGCAAGGTCTCTAATTGTAAATCGACGGTTTGCAATCACCAAATATTTAATTTTTTGGATGTGAGCTTCATCGGTTGAGGATGAGAATCGACCAGATGGCTCTTCTCTTCAATGCGTTCTCTGCCTTCTTTGAACTGTTTATACCACTTCTAAACATTTCTTTCCGATATAGGAATGCTCACCGAATGCCTTCTGCAACATTTTAGACGTTTCTGCAAACTAAATTTAATGAAAGTTATCTGTTCAATTAATTCAAAAATCGCCGAAATCACTTTTAGCGTCTCACAAAGCCAAACGTATAACTCAAACGCTAATGAATATTTTAACGTCAAATTTCACACAGATGTCAAGGACAGTGCCAGCAACCTAAAAAAGAAAAAAAATTGAAATTCCTTAAGTCCCGGGAATTTTAAATTCAAAATTGTTCTTACTTTTTGGACACTGTAGTATGTTGCATAAAAACCTCTATACGTTAATGAGTAGGATGTATATAGGAAAGGTGAATGAATTTCAGATATTTGTCGAGAAAATGCCTTTGTGTAAAAATAAACAAAACGAATTAGATTTTAATCCGTCTTTTAGTAATGTTCGGCTGGATTAAAAAAGTTCAAAAGTCAAAGGACACAGTAGTATTATACACATATACAGTCTTAAATATTATGTGCTATAACCTAACAGATAAAACTGATTGATTCTTCATTAATGTACAAGAATGTATCTGAATACCTTAAGTGCCAAATCAAGTATTTCAAGACATGTGCAACTAGGACAGCAAGTCACAATCGATTGAAAACAATTTCATCGGATGGACAAATCAGTTCAGCCCTCTTGTAAAGTCCTCTGCTATCTCGTTACAACTGATAATGGCCGAAAACAACCATTTCGCCAGCTTAAAGCATTAGCGAATTAAAGTGGAGGCAGTGATTTAATGTTCATCGCCTTCAAGTTGGAAGTTTGTGTCATCTGGAAGGATAAATTACGGCATTCTTCCCCTTTTATTTGAGGTCATCGTAAATTATCGGAACATGCGTTCGGGAGATAACAATCGGGGAGAGATGTTGACTTATCTCCCACGGGGGAAGATATTTACTGTGTCTTAATCAGTCTTGTAGGACGACTTCAGTAAGTTAATGAGATTGGAAAGGGTTAGGAGTAATTAATGGAGAAAAAGTCACTGGGTTTAATCCTATCTTGCTTCCGATTTGCTGGAAATTTTGTCGTATTCATCCTTTCGGAATATGCATCGTTTTGGGATGTTAGTTGTAGAAAGTATACCAGGAATATAGACTATTTTAAATGTACTAAGGTGCCCAAAAAGTTAGACCAATTATTCTTTTTTTCAAAAACTCTTTATTTAATCGGTACTTACATATTAACGCCGCCGCAGCTACAAGATTTGGCGGTTTTTAAACGGCGCCAATCTACACTTAAAATTTTTGTGACAAATCATAAAATATATAAAACACTTTATTTAAATTCAAAATACTTTATTTAAAAACAAAGTAGCCAATCGGATTTCGGTGGAAAATGGGCCACCAGAGTTTAACATAGATTCAAAACAGTCTCTATTTTGGAGCATTGGCAGCTCTTTATTGGCGCATTAGCGCAACTTCTGCTGCGGTGGCGTTAATACGCAAGTACCATTTAATCTTCCAAATTTATTTCGTCGCCTTCAAAGCTAATCCCCTCCGGACACAATGCACTTATGCCAACTTTTCTTCCAATCTTCAATGCATGCTAAAAAGTCATTGGCAGGGATGGCCTTCAAAGCGCGCGTTGATTCACGTTGAATCTCTTCAATCGACTCAAAACGGTGTTCCCGGAGTGATCATTTGAGTTTGGGAATAATCAGAAGTCACGCGGTGAGAATACGGTGGTTGTGGAACGATATGAGTTTCATTTTTGGTGAAAAAGTCACGAAGAATGAATGCAGTGTGATCTGGCGCATTCAGTGTTTTCGGTACCAATCGAGATTTGACGCGTGTGAGGACCAAAATGAAATTGACCGATCCTTTTAAAATTCCAACAACATCAACAAGGACTCTAATTGTAACTAACTGGTTCGAGAGCAAAAAATCTTTAGTTTTTTGGACGTGAGCTTCGTCGGTGGAGGTTGATGGTCGTCCAGAGGGCTCTTCGTCTTCAACATGTTCTCTGCCTTCTTTGAACTGTTTATACTACTTCTAAACATTTCTTTCCGATATAGGAATGCTCACCGAATGCCTTCTGCAACATTTTAGACGTTTCTGCAAACTAAATTTAATGAAAGTTATCTGTTCAATTAATTCAAAAATCGCCGAAATCACTTTTAGCGTCTCACAAAGCCAAACGTATAACTCAAACGCTAATGAATATTTTAACGTCAAATTTCACACAGATGTCAAGGACAGTGCCAGCAACCTAAAAAAGAAAAAAAATTGAAATTCCTTAAGTCCCGGGAATTTTAAATTCAAAATTGTTCTTACTTTTTGGACACTGTAGTATGTTGCATAAAAACCTCTATACGTTAATGAGTAGGATGTATATAGGAAAGGTGAATGAATTTCAGATATTTGTCGAGAAAATGCCTTTGTTTAAAAATAAACAAAACGAATTAGATTTTAATCCGTCTTTTAGTAATGTTCGGCTGGATTAAAAAAGTTCAAAAGTCAAAGGACACAGTAGTATTATACACATATACAGTCTTAAATATTATGTGCTATAACCTAACAGATAAAACTGATTGATTCTTCATTAATGTACAAGAATGTATCTGAATACCTTAAGTGCCAAATCAAGTATTTCAAGACATGTGCAACTAGGACAGCAAGTCACAATCGATTGAAAACAATTTCATCGGATGGACAAATCAGTTCAGCCCTCTTGTAAAGTCCTCTGCTATCTCGTTACAACTGATAATGGCCGAAAACAACCATTTCGCCAGCTTAAAGCATTAGCGAATTAAAGTGGAGGCAGTGATTTAATGTTCATCGCCTTCAAGTTGGAAGTTTGTGTCATCTGGAAGGATAAATTACGGCATTCTTCCCCTTTTATTTGAGGTCATCGTAAATTATCGGAACATGCGTTCGGGAGATAACAATCGGGGAGAGATGTTGACTTATCTCCCACGGGGGAAGATATTTACTGTGTCTTAATCAGTCTTGTAGGACGACTTCAGTAAGTTAATGAGATTGGAAAGGGTTAGGAGTAATTAATGGAGAAAAAGTCACTGGGTTTAATCCTATCTTGCTTCCGATTTGCTGGAAATTTTGTCGTATTCATCCTTTCGGAATATGCATCGTTTTGGGATGTTAGTTGTAGAAAGTATACCAGGAATATAGACTATTTTAAATGTACTAAGGTGCCCAAAAAGTTAGACCAATTATTCTTTTTTTCAAAAACTCTTTATTTAATCGGTACTTACATATTAACGCCGCCGCAGCTACAGATTTGGCGGTTTTTAAACGACGCCAATCTACACTTAAAATTTTTGTGACAAATCATAAAATATATAAAACACTTTATTTAAATTCAAAATACTTTATTTAAAAACAAAGTAGCCAATCGGATTTCGGTGGAAAATGGGCCACCAGAGTTTAACATAGATTCAAAACAGTCTCTATTTTGGAGCATTGGCAGCTCTTTATTGGCGCATTAGCGCAACTTCTGCTGCGGTGGCGTTAATACGCAAGTACCATTTAATCTTCCAAATTTATTTCGTCGCCTTCAAAGCTAATCCCCTCCGGACACAATGCACTTATGCCAACTTTTCTTCCAATCTTCAATGCATGCTAAAAAGTCATTGGCAGGGATGGCCTTCAAAGCGCGCGTTGATTCACGTTGAATCTCTTCAATCGACTCAAAACGGTGTTCCCGGAGTGATCATTTGAGTTTGGGAATAATCAGAAGTCACGCGGTGAGAATACGGTGGTTGTGGAACGATATGAGTTTCATTTTTGGTGAAAAAGTCACGAAGAATGAATGCAGTGTGATCTGGCGCATTCAGTGTTTTCGGTACCAATCGAGATTTGACGCGTGTGAGGACCAAAATGAAATTGACCGATCCTTTTAAAATTCCAACAACATCAACAAGGACTCTAATTGTAACTAACTGGTTCGAGAGCAAAAAATCTTTAGTTTTTTGGACGTGAGCTTCGTCGGTTGAGGTTGATGGTCGTCCAGAGGGCTCTTCGTCTTCAACATGTTCTCTGCCTTCTTTGAACTGTTTATACTACTTCTAAACATTTCTTTCCGATATAGGAATGCTCACCGAATGCCTTCTGTAGCATTTTATACGTTTCCGCAAACAGAATTGAATGCAAGTTCTTTGCTCAATTAATTGACATTCCATTTCAAAAATCGCCGGAATCAGTTTGAGCGTCTCACAAAGCCAAGCGTAACTCAAACACTAATGAATATTTTGACGTCAAATTTCACACAGATGTCAAGGACAACGTAAAAAGAAAAAAAATTGAAATTCCATAAGCTCCAGGAATTTTAAATTGGAAAATGGTCTTACCTTTTGGACACAAGAGTATCATGTTAGACATTAAAGTTAATTTTTACCAATTTTTTTTAACCTCATGATACACGATACCACTTTTTTAACTAGTTTTTTTCTTAGAATAGTAATAAAATCGCTGTAGCTCGGTACCACAGACATCCGGTCGAATCCCAGTGGTGCCATGGATGTTTGTAGTGGTCCGGAATCCCCTTTAAATCTTGGATCTTAGTCTAATATGATTGTATAACTTTGGGCGTAAGGCTAGCAACACTACTCCGTAAAAAGAAAAAACATTTCCTATTTCGAAATCTGCTGGTAGGCAGATGCCTTGGCCCATCATGGGGTGTTGCGTCACTGATGATGATGAATAATAAAATAGAGAGCGTCCTCTCATTGTAAAGGAACAGAAAGTTGCTGTAAATATCTTCCGTCCTTTTCATACTAGATTTGGTGATGTATTGCCACTTGGCTGCTTTTCTCTGAGAGCAATTATTTAGATTTCTTGATCATTTTGGAAGGAAAATATTACACAAAAAGATCTAGCAATAGAGTATAAATGCTAAATGTTTAGAAAAATTAAATTTACATTTAACAGGTGGGCTGAAAAGTTCCTAGGCTGACACATAGATGGCGCTACTAGTATTAAATCCATATGATTTTTAGTTAGCCATAACCGTAAAAAAACACGTGTATAAATTTGACAGCTGTTGCACTATTAGTATGTGAGGTATGGCATTTTTAGTGAAGTTATAGCATTTTTAGTGTTCGTCACGGGCAGTCCACTCGGCTGACTGTCGATTGGACTCAAGTGTGAAATGATGGAGCCATGTTTCCTCCATTGTCACATATAGACTCAAAAATTCGGGTTTATTACGACTGAACAGCTCCAAACACTGCTTAGAATCATCAATTCGTTGTTGTTTTGTGTCGATTGTGAGCTCGCGCGACACCCACTTTGAACAGAGCTTTCGCATATCTAAATATTCATTCACTATATGTCCAACACGTTCCTTTGATATCTTTAGGGTCTCGGCTATCGCAATCAACTTCACTTTACGGTTATCAGAAATTATTTTTTGGACTTCTTAGATGTTTTCGTCGGTAACAGCCTCTTTGGGGAGTCCACTGCGTGCATCGTCCTCGGTGCTCATTTCGCCTCGTTTAAATTTAGCAAACCACTTCTCTACGGTTGTTTTTCCTGGTGCAAAGTCCTAATAATGTTTATCAAGCCAAGCCTTGGCTTCAATAGAATTTTTTTTTTGCCAAAAAGCAATGCTTTATTAACACACGAAATTCCTTTTTATCTATTTTTTCAAACTAACAAAAGTTGCTTCACTAAAAATACTATAACTCACATACTAATAATGCAACAGCTGTCAAATTTATGCACGTGTCTTTTGAAGGTTAGGGCTAACTAAAAATCATATTTAATACTAGTAGCGCCATCTATGTGTCAGCCTACGAACCTTTCAGCCTACCTGTTATTTACAACTAAAAAATGAGCCAGTTCTTCTGAAAATCGTTATGTGATAGTAGACCTTTTTCTCCCTTCTCTCGAACAACATAGAGTTGTAACAGATAACAGTAAAGATTGTTGCCAAAAATCGCCAAACTATTATAGCATACATTAAACTACAAATTAAAAGTTATGTGAGGTGTATAATCACATTAGGATTATGTTTATCCCAAACTGCTCTATTATAACACTACTCTATGTCTTTTCCAGATTTGAGATAAATCTTTTATAAGGCACTAAAAAACAGTATATTAAATAATTTTTCAAAAAATAAATTAATACATTTTTTGTCATGCAATTCAAATTTGCAATTCAATTTTTGCAATTTCAATTTCAAATTTTTTGTCATATAATGGACATCATTTTTGAGCATAACAATATGCTGAGATCAAATAACATCAATTTTATGATCACTCGTGGCCTGTCTGAGAATTGACAGGTAGTGAGTCATCTACCGAAACAAGTGGTAATCTAAATTAGCAATATCTGGAGAAAATGGTGGGTGCGATAAGTACTTCCCATTGAAGCGTTTCCAAATAGACTTTGACTTAACAGGTGGGCTGAAAATTACATAGGCCGACACATAGATGGCGCTACTAGTATTAAATCCATATTATTTTTAGTTAGCCCCGACCTTCAAAAGACACGTTTATCAATTTGACAGCTGTTGCACTATTAGTATGTGAGCTATAGCATTTTTAGTGTTCATCACGTGCAGTCCACTCGGCTGACTGTCGATTGGACTCCGGTGTGAAAACTTTCACATATCCAAATATTCATTCAAGATATGTCCAACACGTTCCTTTGATATCTTTAAGGTCTCAGCTATCTCAATCAACTTCACTTTGGGTTTATCAGAAATTATTTTGTGGACTTTTTGATGTTTTCGTCGGTAACGGCCTCGCGGGCGTCCACTCCGTGCTCGGTGCTCATTTCGCCTCGTTTAAATTTAGCAAACCACTTCTCTACGGTTGATTTTCCTGGTGCAAAGTC
>BPLQ01011936.1:0-15689 GCA_021605075.1 Caerostris darwini | reverse complement strand
TGTCGTCAATAGCACTGACACCACTCATACATGTTTTCTTTCACAAGCGGACTGTATCACACTCACACTCACACTCTAACACAATAAATAACCACAATGAAAACGTAACAACACTTTATTTACATGACAGTCACAGCCACTCGCAGCCGTGATGTTCACTCTTGCCTCTCTGGCGTTACACTGAAGACTCACACTTATGCGCTCGCAGGCGCATGCGTACACACACTCTATTTTCGCCGCTAGGGGTATACTTGCGCGTTGGCGCGAACATACCGCCCGGCGTTGACATGTTCACATTCAACTCTTTAAGAATTCAAATTTTCACAAAATTCTCAAATTATTCACTTATACACTGATCACACAAAAATACACAATAAAAAAAAATACATTTTCCTAAAAATATTCACATAATAAGCAGATCACAAAAAATACACAATAAAAAAAAATACATTTTCCTAAAAATATTCACACAATAAGCAGATAACAAACAAAATACACAATAAAAATTAATTTTCCTCATTAACACTAGGCAAAGGTACGATATTAACTACTGGCCTTTTATATGTGCCATTTTTATCTTTTAAAGTAACCACTCTTGTTACTTTATCTTCACCTGGATGAATTTTGATAATTCTGGCCAAATTCCATTTTAAAGGACAATAATTATCAGGATTTTTAATTAACACCAAATCACCTTCTTTTATATCTGCTTTACCCTTAGACCATTTAGGTCTATTTAACAGCTTATTTAAATACTCCGATGACCACTTTTTCCAAAGATGTTGAGTCATTTTTGAACCAATTGCCAACGGCTCAATCGATTCATTGGAGTTTCATTAAAATTAGGTTCAGGCAATGTAACTAAAGATGAACCAATTAAAAAATGTGCAGGAGTTAATGCTTCCACATCATTTGGATCACTTGAAAGTGGACAAAGAGGTCTAGAATTAAGAACTGCCTCAATTTGAACAATAAGAGTTAAAAACTCTTCATAGCTTAAAATTGTTTTCCCTACAATACGTTTCAAATGGTATTTAAGAGATTTGACACTAGATTCCCATAGTCCTCCAAAGTGTGGAGTAGCAGGGGGATTAAAGAACCACTTAATACCTTCATTAGCCATATAATTCTCAATTTCTTCTGCACTCTTAAACTTAAATAAAGATTTGAGAAACACTTTTAATTCTCTATTGGCACCAACAAAATTTCGACCATTGTCACTATACACTTCTGCAGGCTTACCTCTTCTAGCTATAAATCTTTTAAGGCTTGCTAAAAATGCTGCAGTAGTTAAATCATTTACAATTTCAAAATGTAAGCATTTTGTAGAGAAACATACATATATACACACAAATATCTTTTTTACCTGTTTACTTCGTCCAGTGAAATTTTTGATTTCAAATGGACCACAAAAAGTCCACACCTACCCGATTAAAGACACGAGTAGGAGTCACTCTGGCAGCTGGTAGTTGTCCCATAATTTGATTGGAACCTTTTGAATTTATTTTTTTACAAATTATGCAATTAAAAATTATCTTTCGAACAGTATTTCTACCTCTTACAATCCAAAATCTATTTCTTATCAAAGATAGGGTTGTTTCAGCACCTGCATGAAAATATAAAGAATGATAATGATTAATAACAGTAAAAGTAAAATTATGTTTAGCAGGAATAATTAGTGGACATTTTTGATTGATTATAGAGTAAGTTGGAATTCTTGAGTCTTCCACCCACTCTTAATAATCCATCATCATCTAGAAAGGGACACAAATTTAATAATTCACTATTGTTCGGGATAGAAGTACCCTTCTCCAAGCTTTGAAGTTCTTTTATGAAGACAGTTTTCTGAATGTTTTTAACAATACATACTAATGATTGTGAAAGTTCACTAGTTGTCAAAGTACCAGAAGTTCGATTTAATGGATTTCTTGTATTGTTGATAAATCTTTTGCACCAGGCGACGATTCTCTTGAGTTTTGTAAATGAAGAACAGTTATTAATAACATCTAAAGGCTCCACAATATGAGTCACGGCACACACTTGATTTGCTGTTGACAGCTTCAGCTCACTCGAAATCATATCCTCGTCCTTTGATGTAAGATCTCCATCCACAAGCCGCACCGGAACTCCAGGATACTCGTTGTTCACTAAAAATGGTGGTCCACTCCACCATAACTCATTCTCTTGGAGTTTATCTGCATGTAGACATGTCACTGTTCATTTCAGACGGCACAAAATTCCAGTCTTTGACATTTGTAAATTGCTGTATTTTTGATACGCGATTAGACACAAATGTTTTTAAGTAACACGGTTCTTTCATTATCCAGGCCAGGATAATTTTGGAATCTGTCCAAAACACGGTTCGAGACACATCAATCTTTAGAGATGTTTTCACTTTGTGCACTAATTTGGATAGCAGCACGGCAGCACAGAGCTCCAATCGAGGAATTGAAATAGTTTTGATCGGGGCAACTCGAGATTTGCTGGCAATTAGTTTCACAAACACTTTCCCAGAAGCACTGCAAGATTTTAAATAAACCACTGCTCCATAGGCAACTTCACTAGCATCTGAGAAGCCATGAAGTTCGATGCATATCGGTTCACTGATACATATGCATCTTGGAATTTTAATGTTGTTGATAGTTGTTAAAGCTATAAGAAATTCCTGCCATTCCTCAAGTTCTTTTTTAGGCAAATTATCATTCCAGTCCAGTTTGATTAGCCACAGTTTTTGCAAGAAAATTTTTGCCTTTGTCACAATTGGGCCAAGTAAACCCAAAGGATCAAAAATCTTTGCTACCGTTGATAACACTGCACGCTTTGTAAACGAATTACCACAGTCTACTTTCACTTTGAAGGAAAAACAATCTTTGTTAGGTTGCCATATTATTCCTAATGTTTTTATTTCCTCTGGAGAAAAGGAGTAATCAGCCTCGTCACTCTCCGTCAGAAAATTTCCACTGCTGCACCACTGATGTAACTGCATTCCACTTCTGTTCAGAATTTCTGTTAACTCTTTAGTAAGTCTGAGAGCTTCCGTTACAGTATTTGCACCGGAAAGGACATCGTCCATATAAAAGTCCTCTGCCAATATAGGTGCCGATATCGGAAAGTTATCTTTCTCATCTATTGCTAATTGCTTAAGTGTACGCATAGCTAAAAAAGGAGCACTAACTGTTCCGTATGTGACAGTTGCGAGTTCGTATTCTTTAACTGGCTCATTAATTCCGTCTTTCCACAAAATACGCTGCAACTTTCTTTGACTGGGGCAAATGTTTATGGTTCTATACATTTTTTTAATATCGGCCGAAAACGAATAAATGTGCTTACGAAATCTAACCATAATTGAAAAAAGGTCGTCTTGTATTACCCCTCCGTTATATTGTAAAGAATTAAGCGAATTTCCTTCTGTTGTAAGGGAAGACGCGTTAAACACGACACGAAGTTTTGTTTTTAATTTGTCGGGACGATATACACCTAAGTGGGGTATATAATAAGTACCCTCAGTTTCTTCACTTTCTTTAATTTGATTCATGTGACCCATTTCTTCATATTCACTTAAAAATTCTGTAAATTTGCTTCCAATTTACTGATTAAATGAATAAGCTATATTACTTTAAATATAAAAATTTGGAGAAAATTTTATATTTAAAGAAATAAAATTAATATAATTTTAAGATATTTTAATAAATTTTAAACTGTCTAAAACTGTCTTTCTAAAACTGATTTTAACCGAAATAAGAAAAAAAAATGAAACTACCTTGATTTTGAACCGAAAAATTTATTTTTATGCAGTTTCTAAAACTGATTTTAATAAAAAAAAAAAAGGAAACTACTTCGAATTTGAACCGATAAATTTAATATTATGCAGTTTAATTTTGTAAAACTAATTTTTACCCTAAAAAAAATTAAACCACTTTGAATTTGAACTGATAAATTTATTATTATGCAATTTAATTTTCAAAAACTGATTTTAACCAAAAACAAAAAATGAAACTGTCTTAAATTTGAACCGATAAATTTATTACTATGCAGTTTAATTTTTTAAAAAAATTAAACTTTGATTTGAACTGATAAATTTATTATTATGCAAAATAAGAAAAAAATAAGAAAAAATGAATCTACCTTGAATTTGAACCGATAAATTTATTACTATGCAGTTCAGTTCTCTAAAATGGATTTTAACTAAAACGAAATGGAAATTATCTTGAATTTGAACTGAAAAATTTATTATAATGCAGCTTAATTTTCTAAAACCGATTTTAACCGAAAAAAATAAAACTGTCTTGAATTTGAACCAATAAATTTATTATAACGTAGTTTAATTTTTTAAAACTGATTTTGACCCCAAAAATTCAAAGCTACGTTGAATTTGAACTGATAAATTTATTATGATGCAGTTTCATTTTCTAAAACTGATTTTAACGGAAATAAGAAAAACATTAAACATCCTTCAATTTGAACCGATAAACTTATTATTAGGCAGTTTAATTTTTTTAAACTGATTTTAACAGAAAAAAAATGAAACTACCTTGAATTTGAACGAATAATCTTTTTATTATGCAATTTAAATTTCTAAAACTGTTTTTAAGCGAAATAAGAAAAAACTACTCTGGAATTGAACCGATAAAATTTTTTATTATGAAGTTTCATTTTCTAAAACTGATTTTAACCAAAATAAGAAAAAATGAATCTACCTTGAATTTTAACCGATAACTTTATTACTTTACAGTACAGTGTATTAAAACTGATTTTAACTAAAACAAAATGAAGTATCTTGAATTTCAACTGATAAATTTATTATAATGCAGTTCAGTTTTCTAAAACTGATTTTCACTGAAACAAAATGACCTTTTAACCAAATCTTTCACATTTAATATTTAACGTTAATCTTTAACGTTTTACTTCAAAACAAGTTTTGACATTCAATTCTTTAGCGCTTTCATTTACATGAAAAAAGCGACATTTTTTAATTAATATTATTTGAAACTCATAACATATAACGCACATTTGAAACTTTCGCTTAATTCTTTTGAAAATCATAAGAGCATATCTAATAAGTTTTAGTGATTTCTGTGCGTATAACGTTTTAATGTGTCAGATGTAATCAGAACATAAAAATAAGAATAAAAAATAAACATAATAATTAAAATAATATAAAAATATTCAGTGGTAAGTAAGGAAAGACAGAAAGATAACAAATAAATAATAAGATTAAAGACTACACGACTTGATAATTATTTTAGACAGCATTTTTCATTTTTATCTCCTTGCGGGATTTCTTAAAAGCTACGGCAGTTATAAAAACATATTTCTAAATTTGGAAATGACAGTTTGATGAAATGCAGTAATTGTGTTCCCGTTCTCAGAAGATCTTTTCCTTCTCTCTCTCTCTCTCTTTCTTTCATTTTATAAATGTACATTTTTTTTTTTTTACATTTTTAAGAAACACACATCGGTTCATATTCCGAAGACAAACTATCAGACATAAAAGACGACGACACTTTCCATAATTGCATTTTTCAACTTTCCCCAGTCTTGGTAACATTATTTAAAGAGAATGAAACGCCATAAACGGCTCTAAAACTTCTTTGCATGTAGTTTTTGCTTTTATTATTATTTTCTTGTTCTTATTTTTTTATTATTTTAGAACACGAAAATATAAATTGCTCATCTCTTTTAAAAGTTGTCCGAAGGAAATATTCCTTTTGTTTATTTTAGTTGAAAATCTGCGAGAATTGTATTTTTTTTTTTTTTTTTTATATATATTTTTTTTTTATTCTTTTCTGCAGTATTTAAATCGCAACGAAAGGGAAGGGGGAGTGAAAAGAAGTGAAATGCTTCTTTGACTTAAAGCGTTTTGCTGCTAATGCATTTTTCGCAACGACCGACGGTCCAAAATCGTCGAAGAGAGAAGTGATTTATAATACTCTGAAGCCATGCATACTGGAAATCCGTTCTTTTTTTTATCGTCTGCTTCTTCTTCTAAACAATCGCGCGCAATCTCGTTTCTCCGCGAGATTTTCCCTCCACCGTAAAGAATCGTCTGCCTTTTCGAGAAGAGAATGCCATTAGTGAATTTTATTTCAACCCGAATTATTTTTGTTATTTATCTCTTTGCGTAAAAAGCACTTGGGTGTTTTGATTAGATTATATATGCATTTACGAAGTATTTTTCGTCGCGCACAAATATAATTTTACACCCAATTCCTAATAAAATTCGATTCGGTTCCACGCTCTTTGCTGCCCCCCCCTCCTTCTGATTGGGGAATGTTTAAGAGCTTTGTACCGTGAGTAATTCATTTATTTTATTCTTTCTTTATTCTGTTTTGACTGAAAAAGTATTGTTTCCATTCAGAAAATGATCCGAGTTTGGTTTATGACGACTCCTTTTTTCTTTTTTTGGTTAAAATTTGTTTTAGAAATTTAAACTGCATTATGATAAATGTATCCGTTCAAATTCAAGGTAATTTCATTTTTTTCGGTTAAATTCAGTTTATAAAAAATTAAACTGCATTATAATGTATTTATTGGTTCAAATTCGAGGAGATTTCATTTTTTCGTTTAGAATCAGTTTTATAAAATTAAACTGCATTATAAAAAAAAAATTCGGCTCAGAGCTTTTGCTGACTCTGTGTGAGAAGGATATTGATGTCTTTACTATTATGGAGGCTAATTTGACAACCGACTGCCTGCGAAACCATCTTTACAGACTCAAAATTGGTCCTTCCCCGATATGCACCTCTGGAGCGGTCATGAACTCCACGCATCTACTTCACTGTCCTGCTCTGAGCAAGACTTTTCTCGCCGAGCGATATTGGGAGGCTAGAGATATGTTAGATTAATAAACTCTGTTTCAGCAGGCTGTAAATTTTTTTTTTTTTTTTCTTATTTTGAGTAAAAGCAGTTTTAGAAAATAAAATTGTATTATAATAAATGATTAATTTCTTATAATGAATGCGAATTATATTAATACTGAATGTAATTTCTTATATGGAAATGCATAATAAGAAACCTGCAATATAATATATTTATCGGTTCAATTTCGATTAGTTTCATTTTTTCGGTTAAAATCGGTTTTAGAAAATTAAACTGCATCATAATAAATTTATGGGTTCTAATTCCAGGTAGTTCAACTAAAACAAACAGAATTTGAACCTGCATAATAATAAACAAGTGGATTCCTTGAATACCTTGAATTTGAACCGATAAATTTATTATAATGCTCTTTTCTTATTATGTAATTCATTATAAGAAATTACTTTCATTATAAATATAATAGTCATTACAAATGGCATCTGTATTGATTATAAGAAATTATTCGTACATTATAATGCAATTTCGTTTTCTAAAACGAATTTTAACTGAAATAAGAAAAAAAATTAAACTATCTGAATTTGAAGAGATAAATTTAATGTAATGCATTTTTCTTATTATGCTATTCATTATAATAAATTACTTTAAATATAAATATAATATTCATGATAAATATAATTCGTGATCATTATTAGTAATTAATTATTATAATGCAATTTCCTTTTCTAAAACTGATTTTTAACCGAATAAAGAAAAAAAATTCAACTATCGTGAAATCAAACCGATAAATTTATTTTTGTGCAGTTTAATTTTCTAAAACTTATTTTACTCGAAATAAGAAAAAAAACTACCGTGAATTTGAACCGATACATGTATTATAATGCAGTTTAATTTTTTAAAACTGATTTTAACCGAAATAAGATGGAAAAATGAAACTACCATGAATTTGAATCGAAAATGCGTTATAATGTAGTTTCATTTTCCAAAACTCGTTTTAACCGAAAAAAGAAAACAAATGTTTAACCACTTCAAATTTGAACCGATAAATATGTTATAACGTAGTTTAATTTTCTAGAACAGAATTCAACCAAAAAAATGAAACTACCTTCAATTTGAACCGATAAATTTATTATAATGCAGTTTAAATTTTCTGAAGCTGATTTTAACCGAAATAAGCAGAAAAAAACGAACAACCATGAAACACATTTCTCACGTCATTTTCTGAATGAAAACAATATTTTTTTCCGTCGAAATAAAAGAAATAAAACAGAATAAAATAAATGAATTACTCACGGTACAAAGGTCTTAAACATTCTCCAGTGAGAAGGGGTGGGGGTGGGAGGCCACGGTAAAATCGAGGAACCGAATCGAATCGAATTCTATTACGAATTGGGTGTAAAAATATATTTGTGCGCGACAAAAAATACTTCGTAAATGCGTATATCATCTAATCAAAAACACAAAAGTGCTTTTTAACAAAAGAGATAAATAACAAAAATAATTTGGGTTGAAATAAAATTCACTAACGCCATTCTCTTCTCGAAAAGTCAGACGATTCTTTACGGTGGAGGGAAAATCTCGCGGAGAAACGAGATTGTTTAGAAGAAGAAGCAGACGATAAAAAAACAAGAACGGATTTCCAGTATGCATTGCTTCAGAGTATTATAAATCACTTCTCTCTTCAACGATTTTGGACCGTCGGTCGTTGCGAAAAATGCATTAGCAGCAAAACTCTTTTAAGTCAAAGAAGCATTTCACTTCTTTTCACTCCCCTTCCCTTTACCTCTTTCGTTGCGATCTAAATACTACAGAAAAGAATAAAAAAACAATATAAAGAACAAAAGTAGAAAAAAATGTAAATCTCGCAGATTTCCAACTAAAATAAACAAAATGAATGTTTCCTTCGGACAATTTTTAAAAGAGATGAGCAATTTATATTTTCGTGTTCTAAAACTAAAAAAAAAAAAAAAAAAAATTAAGACTGAAAAATTGAAAGAATGATGATAATAATAAAAACAAAACTACATGCAAAGAAGTTTCACAAAACGTTTATGGCGTTTCATTCCCTTTGAATTATGTTACCAAGACTAGTGAAAGTTGAAAAATGCAATTATGGAAAGTGTCGTCGTCTTTTATGTCTGATAGTTTGTCTTCCGGAATATGAACCGATGTGTGTTTCTTAAAAATGATTTAAAAATAATAATAATAATAATATGTACATTTATAAAAGTAAAAAAAGAAAAGAAAGAATGTAAGAGAAATAGAGGGAAAAGATTTTCTGAGAAAAGGAACACAATTACTGCACTTCATCAACCTGTCATTTCCAAATTTAGAAATATGTTTTTATAACTGCAGTAGCTTTTAAGGAATCCCGCAAGGAGAGAAAAATGAACAATGCTGTCTAAAATAATTATCAAGTCCAGTAATCTTTAATCTTATTATTTATTTGTTATCTTTCTGTCTTTCTTTACTTACCACTGAATATTTTTATGCTATTTTAATTATTTTGAATTACTTTATGTATATATTCTTTTTAATTCTGATTACATTTGACACATTAAAACGTTATTCGCAAAATTCGTTATTAGAAATCAAAAGAATTAACCGAATGTTTTAAATGCATGCTATATATTATGAGTTTCAATCAAATTTTAATTAAAAAATATCTCTTTCATTTAAAAGAAAGCAGCAAAGAATTGAATGTGAAAAGTTGTTTTGAAAATATTATTATTTTAACTATAATTTAATTAATATATTTTAAATGAGATTCGGTGTTATGGAATAATAATTAAAAGTAAATTGTCCATCAAAGAATTGATAATTAAAAAAAGGTCTGTTGGCCGAGTGACTGGAGCTCGGTGCCACAGGTTACAGGTTCGAGTACTGGCGGGGCCATGGATATTTCGTAGTGGTTATGAATCCAATTTGAGAAGTAGGTATAGAAATAGGAAAGGAACACAATTACTGCAATTTATCAAACTGTCATTTCCAAATTTAGAAAAGTTGAAAAATGCAATTATGGAAAGTGTCGTCATCTTTTAAGTCTGATAGTTTGTCTACCGGAATATGAACCGATGTGTGTTTCTTAAAAATGATAAAAAAAAAAAAAAAAAAAAAAAAAAAGAAAAGAAATGAAATGATATTTACATTTATAGAAGTAAAAAAAAAAAAAAAGAAAATAACAGAGAGAGAGATAGGAGGGAAAAGATCTTCTGAGAGAAGGAACACAATTGCTGCACTTCATCAAACTGTCATTTCCAAATTTAGAAATATGTTTTTATAACTGCCGTAGCTTTCAAGGAATCCCGCAAGGAGATAAAAATGAAAAATGCTGTCTAAAATAATTATCAAGTCGAGTAGTCTTTAATCTTAGTATTTATTTTTTATCTTTCTGTCTTTTCTTACTTATCACTGAATATTTTTATAATATTTTAATTATTTCGAATTATTTTATGCATATTTGTTTAATGTTTTTATATTCTGATTGCAACTGACACATTAAAACGTTATTCGCACAGAAATCACTAAAATTTATTATACATGATCTTATTATTTTCAAAAGAATTAATGGGCGTTATATTTATGATTTTCGACAAATACTAATTAAAAAAATGTCTCTTTCATTTAAAAGAAAGCACCTAAGACTTGAATGTAAAAACTTGTTTATTATTATGGAGTTTAATTTTCGAAAACTGATTCCAACCGGAATAAAGCAGAAGAAAAAAATAAACAGCTGTAAGCCAGAGTCACGTCATTTTCTGAATGGAAACAATATTTTTTTATCAGTCAAAATAGTAAGAAGAAAAGAATAAAATAAATGAATTACTCACGGTACAAAGCTCTTAAACATTCCCCAGTCAGAAGGAGGGGGGGAGAAAAAAAGCGTGGAATCGAATCGAATTCTATTACGAATTGGGTGTGAAAATATATTTGTGCGCGACGAAAAATACTTCGTAAATGCATATATAATCTAATCAAAACACCGAAGTGCTTTTTACGCAAAGAGATAAATAACAAAAATAATTCGAGTTGAAATAAAATTCACTAATGGCATTCTCTTCTCGAAAAGGCAGACGATTCTTTAAGATGGAGAGAAAATCTCGCGGAGAAACGAGATTGAGCGCGATTGTTTAGAAGAAGAAGCAGACGATAATAAAAAAAACGGATTTCCAGTATGCATGGCTTCAGAGTATTATAAATCACTTCTACTCTTCGACGATTTTTGAACCGTCGGTCGTTGCGAAAAATGCATTAGCAGCAAAACTCTTTAAGTCAAAGAAGCATTTCACTTCTTTTCACTCTCCCCTTCCCTTTACCTACTTTCGTTGCGAACTAAATACTACAGAAAAAAATAATAAAAAATAATGGAACAAGATGAAAAAAATTATGTAATTCTCGCAGATTTCCAACTAAAATAAACAAAAAGAATATTTCCTTCAGGCAATTTTTAAAAGAAATGAGTAATTTATATTTTCATGTTCTAAAACTAAAAAAAAAAAAAAACAAAAAAAAAAAAAAAAAGAACCAGACTGAAAAATTGAAAGAATGATGATAATAATAAAAACAAAACTACATGCAAAGAAGTTTCACAAAACGTTTATGGCGTTTCATTCCCTTTGAATGATGTTACCAAGACTGGGGAAAGTTGAAAAATGCAATTATGGAAAGTGTCGTCGTCCTTTATGTCTGATCGTTTGTCTTCCGGAATATGAACAGATGTGTGTTTCTTAAAAATGATAAAAAAATACAATAAAATAAATAATATGTACATTTATAAAAGTAAAAAAAAAGAAAAAGGTAGAGGAAACGATTTTCTGAGAAAAGGAACACAATTACTGCACTTCATCAAACTGCCATTTCCAAATTAAGAAATATGTTTTTATAACTGCCGTTGCTTTTGAGGAATCTCGCAAGGAGAGAAAAATGAAAAATGCTGTCTAAAATAATTATCAAGTTCAGTAGTCTATAATCTTATTATTTATTGTTTATCTTTCTGTCTCTCCTTACTGACCAGTGAATATTTTTATACTATTTTAGTTATTTTATGTGAATATTTTAATGTTCTGATTGCATCCGACACATTAAAATGTTATTCTCATAGATATCACTAAACCTTATTAGGCATGCACTTATTATTTTCAAAAGATTCTTATAATTACCGAAAGTTTTAAATATTTTATATGTTATGAGTTTCGACCAATATTAATTAAAAGAATGTGTCTTTCTTTTAAAACAAGTAATATAAAAAAAAAGTCCTAATAAATAATTTTCATTCATTTTTTTTTAAGTTTATCTGGCGCTATTGGTAGGTATATGCAATTTAAATCTAAAAAAACTAAAATTAATTACTGAATTAATATTCAAAAAAACTGCATTAACATCTAGTGTCATTCACTACATGTTCAAAAAATGTATTTGAACTTGAGTGGATGAATAAAAAGTATTTTATTAAAGATTGAAAATTTGAACAAGATATACGTATATATATATATAGGGAGAGTGTGAGCTAATAGAATGAATTAAAAAAAGCAACAAAGAATTGAATGTTAAAAATAGTTTTGAATATTTTATTATTATTTTTATACTATAATCAAATTTATATACTTTTAAATAAATTTGGGGTTATGCAATAATAATTAAAAGTAAGTTGTTCATCAAAAAATTAACAATTAAAACAGATCCTGATGGCCGAATGACTGCAGCTCGGTGGCACAGGTTTCGGGTTTGAGTTTTGGAGATATCATGGATGTTTGTAGTGGTTTGGAATCCACTTTAAGAAGTAGGTCTCAGTTTAATATGAGAGTTTTAAAAAAAAACGGTTTTCCAGAATACATGGCTTCACAGTATTTATTATAAATCACTTCTCTCTTAGACCGTCGGTCGTTGAGAAAAATGCATTAGCCGCAAAACTCTTTAAGTCAAAGAAGCATTTCACTTCTTTTCACTCCCCTTCCCTTTTACATCCTTCCGTTGCGATCTAAATATTACAGAAAAGAATAAAAAAATATAAAGAAAAGAACAAGGATAAAAAAAAAGTGTAATTCTCGCAAATTTCCAACTAAAATAAACAAAAGGAATATTTCCTTCGGACGATTTTTAAAAGACATGAGCAATTTATATTTTCGTGTTCTAAAAAAAAAAAAAGACGCAAAAATCGAAAGAATGTTGATAACAATAAAAACAAAACTACATGTAAAGAAGTTTTAAGAAACGCTTATGGCGTTTCATTGCTTTTGAATAATGTTATCAACACTGGTGAAGGTTGAAAAATGTAATTAGGGAAAGTGTCGTCGTCTTTTATGTCTGATAGTTTGTCTTCCGGAATATAAACCGATGTGTGTTTCTTAAAAATGATAAACAAAATAAAATAATATGTACATTTATAAAAGTAAAAAAAGGTTTGTATTAATGTTTAATGTTTTACGTTAATCTTTAACGCTTAATATTCAACGTTATTCTCTTACGTTTTACTTCAGAACAAGATTTGACATTCAATCGCTTGGTTCTTGGTTCAATTTTAAATCAAAGCGACATTTTTAAATTAATATTGGTTCAAACTCATAACATATAACACACATTTAAAACTTTCAGGTTAATTATTTTGAAAACAATAATAGCATATCTAAAAATTGTTAGTGATTTCTGTGCGAATAACGTTTTAATGTGTCAAATGCAATCAGAAAAAAAATATATACTTCAAATAATTCAAAATAATAAAAATTGTATTAAAATATTCAGTGGTAAGTAAGGAGAGACAGAAATATAACAAATAAATAATAAGATTAAAGACTACACGACGTGATAATTATTTTAGACAGCATTTTTCATATTTCTCTCCTTGCGGGATTCCTTAAAAGCTACGGCAGTTATAAAAACATGTTTCTAAATTTGGAAATGAGCGTTTGATGAATTGCAGTAATTGTGTTCCTTTTCTCAGAAAATCTTTTACCTCTATCTCTCTTACTTTCTTTCTTTTCTTTTTTTACTTTTATAAATGTACATATTATTTATTTATTTATTTTTTTTTTATCATTTTTAAGAAACACACATAGGTTCATATTCCGGTAAACAAACTATCAGACTTAAAAGATGACGAGACTTTCCATAATTGCATTTTTCAACTTTTCTAAATTTGAAAATGACAGTTTGATAAATTGCATTAAATGTGTTCCTTTCCTATTTCTATACCTACTTCTCAAATTGGATTCATAACCACTACGAAATATCCGTGGCCCCGCCAGTACTCGAGCCTGTAACCTGTGGCACCGAGCTCCAGTCACTAGGCCAACAGACCTTCTTTTAATTATCAATTCTTTGATGGACAATTTACTTTTAATTATGACTCCAAAATTCCAAATCTAATTTAAAGTATATTAATTAAATTATAATTAAAATAATAATATTTTCAAAACAACTTTTGACATTTAATTCTTTGTTGCTTTCTTTTAAAAGAAAGAGACATTTTTTAAGTAAAATTTGATTGAAACTCATAATATATAGCATGCATTTAAAACATCCGTTAATTCTTTCGATTTCTAATAACGATATTTGCGAATAACGTTTTAATGTGTCAGATGTAATCAGAATAAAAAAGAATGTATACATAAAGTAATTCAAAATAATTAAAATAGCATAAAAATATTCAGTGGTAAGTAAAGAAAGACAGAAATATAACAAATAGATAATAAGATTAAAGATTACTGGACTTGATAATTATTTTAGACAGCATTGTTCATTTTTCCCTCCTTGCGGGATTCCTTAAAAGCTACGGCAGTTATAAAAACATATTTCTAAATGTGGAAATGACAGTTTGATGAAGTACAGTAATTGTGTTGCTTTTCTCAGAAAATCTTTTCCCTCTATCTCTCTTACTTTCTTTCTTTTCTTTTCATACTTTTATAAATGTACAAATTATTATTATTTTTTTTTTTATCATTTTTAAGAAACACACATCGGTTCATATTCCGGAAGACAAACTATCAGACATAAAAGACGACGACACTTTCCATAATTGCATTTTTCAACTTTTCCCCAGTCTTGGTAACATTATTCAAACGGAATGAAACGCCATAAACTCTTCCAAAACTTCTTTGCATATAGTTTTGTTTTTATTGTTATTATCATTCTTTCAATTTTTCGTCTTGTACTTTTTTTTAGTTTTAGAACACGAAAATAGAAATTGCTCATGTCTTTTAAAAATTGTCCGAAGAAAATATTCCTTTTGTTTATTTTAGTTGAAAATCTGCGAGAATTTAATTTTTTTTTTGTTGTTCTTTATATATTTTTTTTGTTGTTGTTGTTGTTCTTTATATATATTTTTTTTTCTTTTCTGTAGTATTTAGATCGCAACGAAAGAGGTAAAGGGAAGGGGGTGAAAAGAAGTGAAATGCTTCTTTGACTTAAAGCGTTTTGCTGCTAATGCATTTTTCGCAACGACCGACGGTCCAAAATCGTCGAAGTGGGAAGTGATTTATAATACTCTGAAGCCATGCATACTGGAAATCTGTTCTTTTTTTTTTTATCGTCTGCTACTTCTTCTAAACAATCGCGCGCAATCTCATTTCTCCGCGAGATTTTCCCCCGCCGTAAAAGAATCGTCTGCCTTTTCGAGAAGAGGATGCCATGAGTGAATTTTATTTCAACCCGAATTATTTTTGTTATTTATCTCTTTGCGTAAAAGCACTTCGGTGTTTTGATTAGATTATATATGCATTTACGAAGTATTTTTCGTCGCGCACAAATATATTTTTACACCCAATTCGTAATAGAATTCGATTCGATTCGGTTCCACGATTTTTTCCTGCCCCCCTCCCTCACTGGAGGATGTTTAAGAGCTTTGTACCGTGAGTAATTCATTTATTTTATTCTTTCTT
>BPLQ01011934.1:8909-23833 GCA_021605075.1 Caerostris darwini | reverse complement strand
AGTAGTAGTGTTTAGTGTAAAGTATTTGAGTAGTAGTGTTTAGTGTAAAGTATTTGAGTAGTAGTGTTTAGTGCAGAGTGTTGGTAGTAGTGTTTCATGCAAATAGTATAATCAATAATCATTTTGCGAAAAAAAATAACTAGTCAAGAATCAAAAAAATACTAGACTTAAATCAAAGATGTCTTTTATTGATTAATTACAATTGAAACATATTTTCACCTTGAAAAAAGAGCTTCAACAGCATACGTTTTCTTTCAGGTTTAAGCTGTGAAGAAAATTATAGTTTTATAAACTGATATTCTATAGTTCTATAAACTATAATTCTATAATATGATTGATATATAAACTATAGCTCTATAATGATCTGACGAAAAATTATAATTTTTATGATTAGAAAATATCAGCAAAAATGAATCTAATATTTTATAAAAAGAAGTTGTTCAAAACATAATTAGTTATTTTTTATTACAATAAGTCTCAATGACCAGATACAATTTCTTTTGGAATACATATGTTCAAGCTTCTTATAAATAGCGCAAATTAATTTATGATAAGAATAGACAAATTTTTCTATTTATTTATTAATATCACAATGAGATTTGTATAAATTTTCATAAAATATCAGAAAAATATATTTACAACTCAGAAATAATTAAGAATGTTACCTATTATATCTATTTTTCTAACTAAATGCGAATATACAATTCAGTATTTAATTATAGAGATTAATAATTTACTTATTTGTACAAATATTAAAAAGAAATAGTTGAAATGCTGTGATTTTTTAAAAACCTTTCATTATTTAAATGAACAAAAAAAAATATATAACATTTATGATATGTTTGTAGCGATTAAATCAGTTATTTAAACAATAAAATCAAGTAAAACATATAAAATCGTGTAAATATATAAAATCAAGTAAATATATAAAAATAATTTTAAAAATTTTCCCTATATTCCATATTTCCTATTTATTCCTATTGTTTCATATTTCCTTTATTAAATGCCGTAAACATTAGCTATCCATTACTTAATAAATAAAATAACTGAAAAGTTATACTGATCAAAAATAGTGCTGCCATCTAGCCAACACCAAATTAACTACTAAGAATACTTTAGGATGCAGTATGTAATCCCCAAATCGCCTGATTTTATTTCAGTTATACTCTATGAAAACCTTTTTTTTTTTTCAAATTTTTATCTTGTTTTCACTAATTTTTAAGCAATGATTTTATTTTTAGACATAAACGGACTGCTAATTGTACCAATTGTTAATTAGCTTAACAAGTTTCCAAGATTGTAATTTTGAAGTAGTAGATTTTTAATTCTAACCTGATTTGATTATTTCAAGTATTTTTATTCAATTCCTTCTATTAGCTCACACTCTCCCTATATATATCTTGTTCATTTTTTCAATCGTTCATAAAATACTTTTTATTCATCCACTCAGGTTCAAATACATTTTTTGAACTTGTAGTGGATGACACTTGATGTTAATACAGTTTTTTCAAATATTAATTCAGTAATTAAATTTATTTAATTAATTTTAGTTTTTTTTTAGATTTTAGTTGTTTATATCTACCAATAGATGGCGCCAGATAAACTTAAAAAAATGAACGAAAATTATTTATAAAGGACTTTCTGCAACATAGTGAAAAAAAGTAGGAATTGAAATTAATTTTTTTTTTTTTTCATATTACTTGTATAGCTATCAAGTAACATTTTAAAATCTTTGATAAATAGTTACAATACAGCAACATTGAATACGGTTATTGTATAGTTTACCTTATTGACGGAGACAGACAGCTTCACAGTCTTCTTGGCTATGGAAATTGTTGCTGTTTCCCTGGCAACCTCCATAAATGAAGCGTTCGCATTGTCCGGTCTGCTTGTTGAAGAAGAATCGGCGGAAAGCAGCCCTGCAGGGTCCAACCACCTTCTCTTGGTCGCATGCACTCTCTGATGCTAAGGCTAGAAGATTTAGAAGCTAATTTGTGATTCTCCATAATTTCTCCTAATTTGTGATTCGCCATAATTTCTCCTTTCTTTTTTTTAATAGTTAGGCATTGCAATTTGGCATCCAAAATTGGCTTTACGATACTGTTTTGTGCTATTAACATATCTCTTTTTTCATAGCAAATCACAAATAGTGTAATTATTACATTTATTTTATGGAATATTAATAATATTTTTCATGTTCTCGAAGAAAAAATTTTAAGTATCAAATTTGTTATTGTACTTTCCTTGAGTCAATATCATGAAAAATTCTTTATATCGAAATATTTTTTCATATTATTAATCGATCGATTAAATTTGAAAAAAAAAAAAAAAAAAAAAAAATTAAAAAAAAAAAAAAATTATTTTGTTTTTTTACAGGGTTCTTGTGTTCTACTATGTATATTATACTAATCAAATAGTGATGCCATCTAGCGGACGTCAAATGATCTACTACGAGCACTTCGTAATCTCCAAATTAACCCAATTTTTTTTTTTTTTTTTTGGTTAAAAATTAATAAATTTAGATTAAAAATAAATACATTTTTCATTAGTTTTTGAAAAAAAAACATAGAAAACTATCCAAAAAAACAATACAAAAATTTGTAAAAAGTGTTTTTGCGAATTTTATTTTATTTTTGCTAATTTTTAAGCAATGCTTTAATTTCCCGATTCGAACGCGTAACTTGTGGCATCGAACACCAGAGCGCGGTACTTACGTATTAACGGTACCTTGGCGACAGTTGCACCAATAAAGAGCACACGCGCCAACCGCAGCTACAGATTTGGCGCCAATCTACACTTAAAATTTTTGTTCCAAATAATAAAATATATATGAAACACTTCATTTAAAATCAAAACGCTTTCAAAATATTTTTATTCCAAATAATAAAGATTGGCGACACTTAAAAACCGTCAAGTCTGTCGCCAAGGTACCGTTAATACGTAAGTACCCAGAGCGCTAGCCACTCGGCCCATCAGGCCCGACGTATCGTAACAGTTCAAACATGCAGCCTGCGAGTAATTGGGAACTGTGCCTCCACTTATAGCGAATTAACACTCCTCATTTCTGAAACCTTTGAGTGAAACGCATGTCGTAAAGGTTTGTCCCAACATATGCCATTTACCACCAGACATGTTATTATTTTGTAATTGCACAGTTTATTAAGTACGTTGTATTACACTGTGATAAATATTCTTTTGTTCCAAATTTTCAATGCTTAATCTGTGATGGTCAAATACAGCATTTGAACAGTATTACAATACTTTTGTTCTATAAGAATAATTTCAATCTGATTGGTTACCTCCACACTTGTTGTAGCATTCATCTTCGGTCTGGAAGTTGTTTCGGTTTCCACCACATCCTCCGTAAATGAACTTCTTGCATTGTCCAGCTTCCTGATCGTAGTAGTAACGAGGAATGTAGGCTCTGCACAGACCAGGTTCGGCAGGCTTGTCGCAATCTGGGCGATCCAAGGCGGCTGGAATACATTCATTGAAAAGTAAGAAATCATTCATTGAAAAATACTAAAGATTAAAGAAAACTTTTAATGTACAGTGTGATTATAATTAAAGTCCCGCTTTCAAAATGCTGTATAAAAAAGAACAACTCGTCACGATGAGTTCACATTTGAACTGAAGATATTTGAAGAAGGGGGGAACGGTAAGGCATCAAAAAAAAGTTCCATCGATTTTTCCCATCCAATTTGACATGACCTTGCCGCGGTGGATGGGCTTTCCACTCACAGTGTCACAACTGGTGAATGGTTTGGTACCCTTTTTTCCGTCAAAACACAAAAACAATCGAGCACAATGAACATTATAGGTGGTTTAATGTGCAATTTATGCCAAATATGTTGTCGTTTCGATTCAAAATATCAGTGGCAGCCGAATTCACTTTCTTTATGCTGCTTACAGCGGCAGCTATTAATACATTTTGGAACTGCCGTACTTTTTTCCCCTTCTTCAGGTATCTTCAGTTCACATTTGAAGTCAATGTGATAAGTAGTTCTTCTTTTTACAGCATTTTGAAAGTGATACTTTAATTACTATATAATCACCCTGTATATCCCTTTTCACGGGATCCATGTCTCAAAATACGTCATTCACAAAATCTTGACAATTTAGTAGCGAATTTAGCCTCCATTTCAGAATAAATTAATATTGTATTTGAATAGCCAACAAAGAATTCGATAGAATCAATTGAACCAAAGTTCTATTTAAACGAAAGCATTAAAATTAAAAAGAAAGACATATAGTAAAAGAGCAATACATATGTCGAGTTAGTTGAAGAAATATATGGAAAAGTGGAACTTTAATTATAGATTAAATTATTTTTAAAAAACAGTTATTTGAAAACTGTCCTCTAATGCTCTGCAGATTTCTTTTTCAATCTAAATTATAGATTAAAAATAATCTCTTTTTCTATAATGAATTTCATATAGTTAAAAAAAAAATATTTACGAAGTAGGTTAAAATAAAGCGTTTTTTTCTGCTTTTAACATTAAAAATTGTGGGATTTTTTCAGCGTTATAAAACAGCGTTAATTACTTTAAAAGTAATGAGATATTCAACTGCTCTACACACTGTCCAAAGGGCTACACTGTTGTTTTACATCTATGACAGCCTTTAACTGTAAAATAATAAATTGACTTTCAGGCTGAGTATCATTATAAGCTTTTTACACAGTCCAAAATACAATTTATTTCTTCCCAGTAAATTATACATAGAGATTATTTATTACTTCAATAAATTGTTAAAAACAGATATGAGGAGTTGGAGTAAGGATTCGGTTAAGAAAAATTCAATTCCCGACTCTTTTTTAAAAATAATTTCTTTTTTTTTTTTTCAAAATTCTAGGAATTAACTTTAAAATTAAATGTTAAGGAACAAATAATTCGTATCCTTCTATAATGCAGCCAATAGCAAAGACAGTTATTGATTTAGATGGCACTGAGGCTTATAAAAAAGCTATCGCTGTTGCTGTCCACAAGGATAGAAGATATTCTAATATTGATTTGGTTTGTTTCGTCGCTCTACGGTCATTCAGTGCACACTTTAGGTTAATTAAACCGGGACTTACAGTTTAACCTGGATTCCGAACCACTAACAAAAATTCTATGTCACATTCTATTATTGAGGGAAAAAATTATGTAGTACAAAAATAGAATCTTTAGGCTCATATGCATATTTTCGTTTGCTTGTCTTCAGTTATTCTATACTACTTTGGTATCTGTTAATTTTATGGGATATATGCTTTTTTGTAAGATAATACAAGAATATTTTTTAAATGAGTTAACCTTAAGACACCTACACCTTAAAATTAGAAGAAAAAAAAATACTTTATTTTGCAAAAACTTCTTTTATAGATATGCTTCTAAATCCATTATTAGTAAAGATCAAAGTACATGAAATTACGGTAAAGATCCGATAGCCGACTAAGTCGGACTGATTGGGGATGTCTGATTCCCCACCCCTGATTAAAAAGGTAGGGAAATCTACCGTTTAACTACAGATGCCTCATTACAAAAGTTATACAATTTGTGCAACAGATGTTTTCATGTATCGTAAAATAAAGTAAAAGAAAGAAAATGCGCTCTACCAGCGCGGTTTCCGCAGGCACTATTACAGTCGTCTTCGGTCTTGAAGTTGTTGGCGTTTCCTCCGCAGCCACCATACACGAACCTCTTGCACTGGCCTGAGGCCTTGTCGAAGTGGTACCTGGGGAAGAATCCTCTGCACCTGCCGGTCTCGGCTGGCAAGTCGCAGGTATCGGCATCAGCCTTGAAGATGTCTGCAAAAATTAGTTGTGTAAGTAATGGATACAACAATGTTTAAAAATGCACAAAACTGGTGTAGTCTGATGGCCGAGTGGCTAGCGCTCTGGAGCTCGGTACCACAGGGTTCGAGTCCATGGATGTTTGCAGTGGTTCGGAATCCACTTTGAACCGTAGGTCCCGGTCTAATAGGATCGTAAAGCGAGTTGTGGGGTAGTGTTACTCGCGTCTGTAGCATATCTTTAAGCTACACGTACCCCTTGGGTAGTGCTAACTGAGTATCAGCTGTGCAGTCCTTGCTTATGGCATAAAGCTTAACTGTCTCTGTATAGTCAGCTGCATTAGAACAACATGTAAAAAGTTGGACACTTTTGGGGTTTGGCAATATTAATGGGTAAAGTGAATAAGAGAAACAGTTTCGTTTAAAACTTGATGGGATTGAATCGAGATAATTTCAAATCGCCTTTTTTTGTGACAAGAACGGTTCCTTGCATTCACAATTCCATCAACCGTCTGGAGACCGTCGTGTGATATCGCTATCATAGATCTTCCAAGAAATAAGCATAATGCACTAAAGTGTAGGTAGTTTAATTTTATGTAGGCCAATTGTTCATATTGCTTAAATACTGGTTGAGAAAACAATATTATTGTTCATTGTTGGCTAAAAAAAGGATTCAGGTAAAAGATTTATTTTAATATTTTATATTCTGTTTCACGTGAAAATATTTATAATTGTACTTAAAAAAACGGCAAATTTAGCTTGACCAAGTACCAGAAATCAAAAGATTTTAATTAGTTATGTATGTCACTACCTATAAATTTATTAAGGGTTCATAAAAACCTAAATAAAAAATTTTAGATGATGTAGTATAAAGTAAAATAAATTTTTTAATATAGCCTTATTTTAAAATATTTTGATCAAACTGCAATCGTATTAAATGAAATTTTTTTTTCAAAATTTTAACGGAGTTAATTTATGATCGTTTTCTTTTTTTTGTTGTTGTTGTTATTAAGTCCTCCTAAATTATTAATAAATATTTAGCCACAAATAGATATCACGTTTAGAAGGTCTCAAATTTGCTCATAATTCTTTTCTGTAAGAGGCAATAACAAAATTTTAGAGAAATATATTGTTGTTTAGTTAAGCTAAAACTATTTTTAAAAAGGAAGTCATGTAAACGAAGTACTAGGTTCTAGTTACATGTAACTAATGCAGACTAACTGCTAAATTATTAAATGATATTTTACAAAAAATAAATAAATAATTGTTAACTGAATTTATTTGATGCTTTCGATTGCAACAAAAATTTAATCAAAATAATCAATTAAATTAAGATAAAGATGCAATAGTAACTTACGAGCACAGCTCTTCAAGCAATCCTCCTTTGATCCGTATCTGTTGCCGTTTCCTTGGCATCCACCATAAATGAATTCTTTGCAGTCCATGGAGCTTTCGTCGTAGTACCACATGGGGAAATATCCTCGGCACATACCACCATCGGCTTCGTCGTGGCAGTTGCTTTCCTCCTCAGCTGAAATGAAAGTGAAGGAAAAGATAATTCTGTTGTAAAAAAAAAAACAAAAAAAAAAAACCCCCCCCACGCTAACGCACACACACATAACAGAAAAAAAAAATCATTGAAAGTTTATTTTGTATGAGAAAATATGAATAAAAAAACTGATTTTCACCTACTGCTGTACTCCATTAAAGTCTGTAAAATTTAATGCAAATTCCTATACCACAAGGTGTTGTATAATAAAGAAAGTTACTTTTACTTGCCAAATCAAATTCTTCCTTCATTAATTTTTCTAGCAAAAATATGCTCAAGATTACTTTAAACGAGAGCTTTGGCACTGTCACTACATTCTATAAAATCATATATCAAACAAATAATGGCTAAAAGTCACATGTTACAAACTCAAAATGAGATTACGCCAAAGAGTTGGAGAGCTGAAGATCTTTTAACAATACCCAGCAATACGCGACGACATGCTGTCTCGTCGCCCTGTTCCATCTTCTAACTGGCCATGTGCCTACCAGAACATCACCACCGCATTAAAACCTTTTCGAACCCTATGTAACTCAGCGCATCCAATGAACAGAGACCACCTCCAACGATGCGCGGTATTTGACGGCGACTCGGAGACAGCGATTTACTGGCCTGCGAGAAAACTCTTGAAGCAAAGACTTCTGTCATCTTTTTTGTTTGGATGCTTATTCTTTTATATTTGTTTTTTTGCCTTGCTATTATTATTTTTTTTTACTTGTACATGTCTTGCCATCGGAAATAAAATTTAAAAGAATATAGAAAGCATCTCTTATATAAATGCAATGATGAGTAGTATGGCCAATTGTTGTGTGGAAAATTGTCAATCGGCCAAGTCTGGGGGATTCAAAAAGTGTGGTTTAGAAGGAAATAAAGTTAATGACGAAGGGATTTTAATTATAATAAAAATAATTTTAGTTTTTAATAATTACAATTTTAAATGGCACAATATCAAAAGAAATATTAGATGACAAACAAAATTGCACCATAATTATTAAACATACTTCTTTCAAAACTACTGTGCTCTGGGCAATGTCATAATAGTTCCTTTTGGGCCTGAATGGCCAAGTGACTAGCGCTTAGTGCAACAAGTTTCAAGTTAGAGGGGCCATGGATATTTGTAGTTGTTCGGAAACCATTTTAAACAGTAGGGTAGGTCGCGGTCTAATATGACTGTAGAACATTGGAAGTAGGAATGACAACCCTACCCCGTAAATAAGTGAGCGTTCACGAAGCCAAGTCAAACTTCTACCTACGGGTGCTCCATCACAACAGAAGCTGTCACCTTTTCCTTCAACCAAGAGCCCATGCGGGTTTGTGGACTTGGTCTAGTTGTCTGCCAAGTGGGATAAGAAGCAACAGTTCCTCTTAACAAACACGAATTCGTCCGTTTCCGCATTTAAAATGAATGGAAAGATTTGGATGTTTTCAAGCCATTAAGTTTCTGTTGGTATATATTCGTAAATATCTCTTGTAAATCAGGCCCAGTAATTGAATGTTAGATATTAAACAAGCACAAAGCTGGATATACTCACCACGTCCGGGGCATTCTTCGGGCAAGACACATTTTCCGTCGGCACTCCTGACAAATCCATCTTGACATTCGCATCCAATTTTGCACATGAGGTTGCAGATTTTGGGTGGGTTGTCGTAGTTGTCACAAGTCAGGGGACATGCAGTGCCGCATCCAGTGTAACGTTCGTTTTCACCGCAGACTTCTGTTAAAAGAACAGCAGTTTGCGGTTAAAGAACAGAACTAAATATTAGAATATAATAACTTATTTTTTTTTATCATAGTATTTGTTTCATACGTATTTTGTAAAATAATAAGAAATAAAGATCCTTTATGTTATTCGAGTTAAGTTGCCTTGCGCTTTCATTAATTTTGAATAAATTTGTAAATTAAAATACCCCTAAATCCTAAATATTAAATGTTTTTAAAATATGAAAAATGTATACATGCAATGTAAAACAATTGTCAAAAGTCTTATGAAACAGAATTGCGTTATTTTTTTATTGCATTTATTATTATTTTTTCAAATATAGAAAATAGATGCAAAATTAAATTAAATATACGTTTTTAAGTATTTCTGGTACTACAGTAGTGTGTTATATCTTATTCATTGTGGAAAATACCCTATTACATTTATTCTGCTAAAAATTAATATGACTATGTAAGTGGTATTCAATCATTTATTCATGGAATCATTTCGTATAAAATGAAACATATTCACTTGAATTAAAGAATTTTAATATGTTGAAAAATATTTGCGAAAATAACCTATTATTTACAAAAACCAGTATTTTGTGTGACGTCTTTTTGTTGCAACGATAGTAGCTATTCTCTGTGGCATACTATATACGCAACATTTTACTGATTCGTGGATTCGTGGAACCAATCACTTCTCTATAAAATCTTAATAATTTCACAATTCAGTGTTGCCAGTTCTTAAAACAATATTTGCGGTCTGATGGCCAATTGGCTAGCTCTCTGACCTCTGTTACCACAGGCTTCAGATTCGAATCCTGGCGGTGGCATAGATGTTTCTGAGTGGTTCTGAATCCCCGTTAACCTGATGGTCTCTGTCCAGTTAGCCCAAAGTTTGCACAAAAAGACCGTAGAGTGTCAAAACAAACCAAACCAAAACAATATTTGTACAGATGCTGTAAGCACAATCAGTCAGAACGCCCCACCTAATACATTTAATTAAAAAAGGCAGTTATTGTCATCTTTTATTATAAATAAGTAGTTTTTAAAGCAATTACTGATATGAGTTTTTTAATATGGCACACAACTGTATATTCTGAAACACAAATTGAATGAATACGTTTTTAAAAGCTCAATTGCACCCTAATCCCTAATAAAAAGGGGGTATCTAAGAAGACCTCTACCAGAAAATGCTATCTAAAAATGGTTAAAATATATTCCTCCTTAACTGGACGTCAAGGCTTCTTGTCCTGAAATTCGAGCCCATTTATTTGTCCGCTTTTCAGCTGCCAGATACCACCATATGTCAGAAAAGACAGCATTTAGTGTGATGACGTATTGGAAACCAAATATAGTACACCTATCGATTGTGTGGATCTGCTTTTAAGACGAAAATGGACGAATCTATTACTTGTTAAGGGTGTTAGTCAGATATATGCAACGATGAACACTTTTTAAAGAAAAATGTTTAACCGTTAGCGTGGTATTTCTTCAGAATTCAGAAGTCGTCTAGACAAACCTTGTCCTGGGCAGTTTTGAGGCAAGACGCATTTTCCGTCCTTTGTCTTGACGTAACCTTCATCGCAGTGGCAACCGGGGTTGCACATGAGGACGCATGCCTTTGGTGGGTTCTTGTGGTTTTCGCAAGTCAGAGGACAGGCTGTACCGCAAGACTGGTATTTAGAATTGGGGGGACAATCCTCGTCTACAAATAGAAAAAAATTATAAGTTATTAGATCAGAAATTAAAACTTTTTTTTTAAGTATTGTAACCGTGGTTTCACCTGCACAACCCTATTTCCATCTAAGCACTGCAAGAGCACCCCTTGCTCAAATTCAAATGTATTTTGATTTATCAATAGTTTATTACTGTATCAAAT
The DNA here is from genome assembly GCA_021605075.1 of Caerostris darwini. NCBI lineage: Eukaryota > Metazoa > Arthropoda > Arachnida > Araneae > Araneidae > Caerostris > Caerostris darwini. The sequence continues at coordinate 12,928 of BPLQ01011934.1, read as the reverse complement.
AATGTAAATTATTTGGTTACTATAAAATTAAACTATTCAAATGGTAAAAATTAATTTTTTACAAATATTATGAACCGTATACAATTTAGAAAAATAATAATTATAAAATATTATAGCACAGATTATTATAGTAAAATTTATTTTTTTATTGTCTATCACAATGAATTTTTATTGTATAATGTAATAATGTGTTTAATGATTTTTTTATATGTCATTAATGAAGTTCATGTTTGCACAAAAATATTTTATTTCGAATATCCCAACACATATGGATGAAAAAACTTCTTGAATTTCTATTATTAATTTGTGGTAGTCTATAAAATATTTATATTTTATTCTTATTCATGTAAAGTATTTCTGAATTGAAACATATATAAAAAATTTTTGTTATTACTTCAAATTGTAAGAAAAAAAAATTTCGAAATTCCTAAATATTGATATTTCTTATCGCTTACATCGGATTGAAATAAGAAGCCACTGATAATCAAACCCTTAGGTTCAATGACATGTACCATTGTGTTTACTCTCAAAGGATATTAGGTGAAAGCGAAACAGTACTGATATATCTCCTGATTGCTATTTTGAAAACAACAATCATCATGTTATCTTTGAAAAAAAGCATCAAAGACAATAAAGCATCATCCTTTGTTGATCAATAAAAAATATTTTTGGGTCATATCTACAAACGCGGATTTATTTACAGAACGAAATACATGGTAAATCAACATGCTAAAGGAAGCCAGTAGCAGCGAAGTATTAAATACTTGCTGCTTATTGGAGTTAATATTTTCTTCTCTAGATTTGGTAATGCATTTAGATATTTTATCAAGTAAAATAAATTCTTTAACATGTTTTACTTGTTTAAAGGAACCGAAGACCTTCAAATCGCGATTTTTGTGAAACAAAATTCGAATTTATTTTATATTAGAGAGTTTTTGCATACCGTATTTTAATAATACGGTATTTTTTTTCTCCCTAGCGCGCATGCTCATAGAAAACATTATTACAGATGCGCATGCGCAATTTCCTATGATCATGCGCACTAGGGAGAAAAAAAATACCGTATTATAAAAATAAGGTATGCAAAAATTCTCTATTGCTTTATTTTAAAAATCAGAACTTTAGCTTTCTGAAACCATTATGAGAAATCAGATACAGTTGTTTAATCATGAGATGTTAAAATGCTGAATTCATGCATTGAAAACTTTATTTATTTATTTTTTATTTTCTTATTTATCTGTTGCACTGAAATACGATAACTATTATAATAATTTTCAGAATGTAATAAAATTTACAAAATCTAATGAATGTTTTGATAAGTATGCAATGAACTAAAAGATTTTTAAATACATTTTCATTTAACCCGGGTTTAATACTTCCAGTTTTTTTGTTAAAAACATTATTTTTTTTTGTATTTTTGCTTTAAATGATTCTATTGGCTGTAAAACTCAGTTTTAGTTTAAAATAATTATATTAATTTGGAGTGAGATGAGAGCTGTTTTAAATAGATTAATTTAGATGTGAGTTGTTTGAAATTTTGTAAAAAATTTTCTTTTCTCTTTTGTTTTTGGCTTGAAATGATTCTATTGACTGTAAAACTCAGTTACAGTTACATATTACAGTTATTGAATTATCAGTTACAGTTATTAATTGTATCAATTTAGAACTGAAATGAGAGCTGTTTTAAATTGATTAATTTAGAACTGAGTTACTTGCATTATTAAAAACATTTTTTTCTTGTATTTTTGCTTTAAATTATTATATTGACTATAAAACTCAATTATACTTTAGAATAGGAACATTTTTTAGTTCAATACATACATAATATCTATTTATGTGTAAGTGAATGTTATTAGCTTTATACACCTTTTAATGTTTACGTAAAGTCAAGAGCTACACATTTTAAATATATTACCCAAATTTCAACAAAAACATTATGTATATATTTTAATTTTCATGTTTATCAATGTTTTATTACTCAAATTAACGTTAGTATCAATAAACATTTGCATAAAATATTATTTAAAAATTTTGGCTTTGAATGTGGACAGTTTTAGTAATATAATAATACATTCAATAATTAATTAAGTTAATTAATAATTAATATAATTATGTAAAATTTATTACTGTAAATTATTAATGTATATTATGGAAATTTATTTATTAATTAATGTAAATTTTATATTATTTTAGTAATGTAAAATTAATTATTATAAATGTTTATTTATTTAATTTTATTAACTTATTAATGTAAAATTAATTAAAAATCAGGTAAATGTGAGCAAATAACCAAAAAAAAAATTATTAGATTAAATACAAATTATCAAAAAAAATTAAAACCAAACAACTAATCTATATGCAGGAGTTTAATGTTATCTATAAATAAATAATACGCTACGAAACTTTGTGAATTTTATTGATTCTATCTCATCCCAAAACTGATAACTATCTATGAGACATTATAAAAGAAATTGTAGCATTATTGAGAATGACAATTCACCATACTCCATTTTTCTATTACTAAAGAAATTATTTAGATTTTTTTGTTATTTAAATATTAAATTTATGTGTAAACTAAAATCTGGATATTAAAAATTGTATATAATTTATTTAATTAATTATACTACTATTAATTAAGTTTAAATTAATTTAAAATCAGGTAAAATTGATTAAGTAACGAAAATAAATTATTATATTAAATTCAAAATATGAAAAAAAACAATAAAACCAAACATTAACTAAACTATATGCATGAGTTTAACTTTATCTATAAGTATATAAGGCACTAGGAAATTTTGTGGATTTTATGAAATCGATTCTCATCCAAAAACTGATAATTATTGATTGAAATGTTACATAAGAAATGGTAACATTACCGAGAATGACAATTCCCCATACTTAATTTTTCAATTACTAAAAAAAAATATTTAGATTTTGATGTTATTTAAATAGCATTAAATTTATGTATCCAGAAACTAAAATCAGAATAATAAAAATTGTATATAATTAATTTAATTAATTACACTACTAGTAATTAATGTAAATTTAATTTAAAATCAGGTAAAATGATTTAAGTAACAAAAAAATATTGTAATTAATTCAAAATACGAAAAAAAATATGAAATAAAACCAAACATTAACTAAACTATATGCATGAGTTTAACTTTATCTGTAAGTATATAAGGCACTAGGAAATTTTGAGGATTTTATGAAATCGATCTCATTCAAAAACTGCTAACTATCGGTTGAAATAATAATTTTTTAAGAAATGGCAACATAATTGAGGATGAAAATTCACTATACTCAAATTTTAAATTACTAAATATAATTATTTAAATTGTTACGTTATTTGAATAATATTAAATTTATATGTTTCGAACGTAAAATCAATTCCTACTTAGGTCACCGAAGAAAAATTTTATTTTAGTTACTTTTTATTAAATAATTACAATTAATATACATGCGCTTCGCCACTGATGGTATTTATTCCTAAATTTATGTCCTGCTAAATATCTTATATAAGGGAAATTTTTTTCTCCCACATAAAACTAAAATTAATTAATCAAAGTTAATTAATGAATTAATATTGGAAAAAGACTGTTTAACATCAAGTGTCATCCTCTACAAGTTCAAATAAAATGTATTTGAACTTGAGTGGATGAATAAAAAGTGTTTTATGAACGATTGAAAATTTGAACAAGATGTATAAATATATATGGGGAGAGTGTGAACTAATAGTAGGAGTTGAATAAAAAGAAAGTTTTCATTTCAAATTGAAATTTTCCTCTTAAATCTGGCGCCATCTATTGGTAGATGCATGCAACTTAAATGCAAAAAAAAAAAAAAAAACTAAAATTAATTAAATAAATTTAATTACTGAATTAATATTTGAAAAAAACTGTATTAACATCCAGTGTCATTCACTACAGGTTCAAAAAAAATGTATCTGAACTTGAGTGGATGAATAAAAAGTATTTTATGAACGATTGAAAATTTGAACAAGATATATATATATATAT
>BPLQ01011933.1:0-14778 GCA_021605075.1 Caerostris darwini | reverse complement strand
AGCATTAAAGCCAGACTGTATTTGAAATTTTTTGAACTAACCATTTCTTTATCGTGAATGACTCGGGTTCACGATAACAAAACTGAATTTAACAATTTTAACAAAGGTACTGGATTAAGGCCAAGAAGTTATGTATGCTGTTTCCATAGATTATTGATGCTGGGAATCTACAAATGTGGAGTTGACATTTGTTTTTTATCTGAAAAATATATTGCTTCACATATCTCATACGAAACGTCTCGTACCACTGTAAGTTATGAGGTACCCCACATTTTCTTTCTGGGGATTGTTACTTTCTATTCACTTTTATTTCTAGTACTTGCTGTACTTCTTATTTTCTTATCATCATTCCACTGTCACAATTTTTTTTTCTTCTTTCTAAGGCAGCTGGCAAACACTTAGATAGCTTGGTCTTGGATGCCTTAAGGCAAGCGCTGCACAGATGTTACTCACTTTGCATTATCCAGGGGGCGCGTGGAACTTGAAGATAAGCCACGGACGCGGAGTAACAATGCCCCCGCAATACTTTACGATGCTGGGACCTACGGTTTAAAGTGGATTCCGAACCACTACAAACATCCATGGCACCGCCGGGACTCGAACCCGAAGCCTGTGGTATCGAGCGCCAGAGTGCTAGCCACTCGGCCATTCAGACCCTCCCATTGTTAAAATACTGTGGCCTATTTGGTTTTTTAATCCTTTCTTTCTTTTTCGAATTTACCCATCTTATTTATTTTCTTTCGGTTGCCTGAAAGTACGTGCAAGGATTTCTTTCTTTTAAAATTGAATTTGTGATCCATCATAGACAATGGAATCAATAATTTCGAGTTGTACAGTATAAATGTTTAATCTTCACTTTTATTCAAGTCATTTATCTCTAGTATTTTAACAGCATTTGGATAAATTGAGATAAAGCAGCATCAGCGAGCATAAATCTCAAAGTTTCACCAAGACAAGACACATATCTCTGGTTGAAAAGTGAATTTCCATGTTTTAGTACAATTGAGTGATTTTAGGAAGAGTAATTTGAAGGTTGAAGAGAGTTCTTTCGAGAATTTTATCGCTTCTAAATAATAATAATAAAAATTAAAAAAATGCCACCATATTTTAACCATTAACTAAATCACGCATGTAGATTGTGAATAGAAACGCATTTAGAACACAGTCTTAATGCAAGTTCTTTACTCAATTAATTCAGACATTTCAAAAATCACCGAAATCATTTTTAGCGTCTCACAAAGACGAGCGTAACTCACACACTAATTAATATTTTGACATCAAATTTCACAAGGATGTCAAGGACAGTGCCATGAACCTAAAAAAGAAAGAAAAATGAAATTCCATAAGCTCCTGGAATTTTAAATTGAAAATTGGTCTTACTTTTTGGACCCAGTAGTACACTAGTTTGCTTTTAAATCTTCAACATTGCACACAACAAATGATAATCACTGAAGAAAGGAAAAAAAAAAAAAATGTCTTGTTTGAAGCAATATTTTGTATTAAGAATTTTTTACTGCAGAAAAAATAATTTTAAAAGAAATATAAAATTTGATAATATTAAATAAAACTAAAATGAACAGTTCGCTGGATTGTTTTATCCGCAGCTTTCATTTAAAGAAGTATTAAAACCACCATTTACAAGGAGTTTATGTATGTTTATTATATAGATGCTGGATATATATAGAGAGATTTTTATTAATTTATTGTATGTTGTTAGGGATGTTTATTATAGAATTCTACACTTCTAAATGTATTAAAAAAAAAAAAAATTGTGTTTGCATTGCTTTAGATTCTGTGTGTGTATAGCTCAGATACATTTAATACAAATATTATATTAAAAATAAATAGTTTTCTCTGTTAACTGATAACTTCAAAAATAACTTTTAATATTCATCTTAGAAAATTACCACAGTAAATATCGTAATGAAAAATTCTGAAATTTTATTTTCTAAAAAGCATAGATATTTTAAATATTTTTTTTAGAAAAATGAGCAGCAATTCAAAGACTTAAATAAACGATGCATGGTAATGCAAGATATAAAAAAATTAAAAAATATTTGTCAAATGATTAGTGTGATATATGTATTTTCTTGATTCTAATAGAATACGACTAGTTCGTTTCTTTCCACGATTCTATTCCTTCGATTTTCCCGCCATATTCTAGAAATCCACCGTAAAAGGAATAATATATTCCCGGAACTCGGAACGGTATTATCCTAACTGTCCGTCCCCCACTTTCCCACAAAAAGTGACGATGAAAAACTGAGCGCAAAAGCAATAACTGTAACCGGATGCACTCCGCTAGGCCTTTTGCAAAAACGGTTAACCCGGGGCCAGCGATGAATGAACAATCTCGCCGGCCCCGGTTAACCCCAGTTCACTTTTTCCCATGATTCCTCATTCTCTCCCGCAACTCCTCATTCTTTCCCACAATTCAATGCGTCTAGTATTAGTAAACAAATATTATTTACGTCTATTGCTGATATAGTTCGGTGTAATTCGTTGCAATTTTTTTTGATTAATTCAATGAATGATTAATAATTTTACTTTATTGATTTGTAGTTTTTTATTGCTTAAAATACTAGTTAATTTATGAATTATTGAGATAGCAGTTCATATAAAATCTATATATTTTTTGCACAGATGTCAAGGACAGTGCCAGCAACCTAAAAAAGAAAAAAAAAATTGAAATTCCATAAGCCCCGGGAATTTTTAATTGAAAATTGGTCTTACTTTTTTGACACAGTAGTATCAATTGTCAACCGCACCGTGAAATCCTCCATTAAGTCGATTGTTTTTTTTATAGCTTTTTTAATACACAAATTGCTGAGTAGATATAGTCATAATCTTTACTATCTATGAAAAAAAATGATAAAAATTAAACTCCTCTTAATTTTCTTACAATTGTAGGAGTGGATTAATGAGTTAAAAAAAACAATTAAACGTTGTGGTTTATTTCGAAATATTTGTTAGAATATCGTTTCATTTTTAATCCCTGTATTCAAGTAATGCATCTTTGAGCTATGCACAATTTTTTTAAATTTAATGTGCAGTAAGTATTAGAAATTTAGTTAAAAAATAATTTTATTTACTCCAAGCTTTAAAAACTCATGCAGTTTTTTAAGCTATACTTTATTTCACAAAACAGCAATTTGAATATTTATTATAATTGTCTAATGAAATATGCGATGTTTCAAAGCTGAATTTAAGTCAGCATTATAATAGGTTCTTTATTTATTAAAACTATGTGTATAGTATTATTTTATTTTATTCACTGTGTTACGTCGAAACCCAGCTTCTCCCGCCTGGGGGAGGTCAACCCCCTATGCCCGGAAAACATCCTGTTTGTGGGGGTGTCTGGCAGGGGGTGAGGGCCAGGGAGAGAAAGAAGGAATGTAAGTAAAACGAGTTGAAACTTAGCGACCGAAGGAAAAGGTTCCTGTTAGCGGTCCATGCATGAGTTGCGGTGGTTGCATAATTCATTGAGTTCAACCCCAGCGACCAACGAGAAAGGTTGCTTGTGGCAGTCCATCCATGAGCGCGATGACTGCATAAATAATTGAGTGTAACCCCAGTGAAAGGTTATGTGGGCAGTTCCATCTTCGAGTTTGATGACTGCCAAAAATAAAGGAGTTTTTAAATACAGTCCATTAACTGAGTATGAGTCATTATTGGAGTATGCTTCTTGAGTCCGAGCTATCGAACACACTGTAATATTTATGATTTGGAATTATTTAATCACCATTGTGTATTAAGGTATTAATAAATTAATTATGTAATTTTAAAATATGCATAATTTTTTAAATTAATAGGTAATGGGGGGCATTCACTTTTTTTATTCCTCTGCGAGCTGCCGCTTGACCTGTTTGGCGCAAACTGATGTTCGCCAAGTAGGTGATAAATAATTGTAACTGGTACCTTAATTTTTAAATAAATCTTATTAAGCTGGAAATGACATCTGGTGCAGTATGGGTCTTCGTTAAAGACTTTTGTGCACAGTAAGTAAGTTTCTTTGTATCATTGTCATCATAGAGTCAAGGAATTCGAGTTTTATAGTAATTCCATTACAAATTATCAAATTTCACCTTTGTTCAATTTATTTCTTATATTTAAACGGCATTTGTATAAATTGAGATATATCAGCAAGCATAAATCTCGTAGTTACGTGTCAAGTCAATTTTGCATCAATTTCACTTCCTTCATTTACATTTCCAGTGGGCCTGAATGGTCGAGTGTCTGGCGCTCGATACCACAGGTTTCGGGTTCGAGTCCCGGCGGTGCCATGGATGTTTGTAGGGGTTCGGAATCCACTTTAAGCCGTAGGTCCTGGTGTCATATGACTATGGAGCGTCACGGAGCAAAAGTCAGACTCGCGGCAAAAGTCAGATTTCGTTTAATACACTATGATAGCATGATTAATTTGTGAAAATAATATATGTATTGACTATGATTATGCAATTTTTTTTACAAAAATATGTATGAAAGTGAAAATGTTAAACTTATTATAAAAATGTAGCGAATTGACGTGTGCTTTTTATCATTGTGATGTTGTTATTTAAGAAAATATGATAATATGTTTGTCTTCGAATTAGGACCACGAATTATGAATTTAAAAATTACGTTTTAATTAGGAAGGACTTTCCGATATAATAACGATTTTTGTTGAAAAAAATTCGATTAATGTGAAATCCGAGGAAGAACTTCGTAATTCTTAATGATCATTTCCAATTTACACCAAAAGAAAAACAGAGCCTGACTCGTGGCTCAGTAGCAACGTGCGCCGCTGGGGAGCATTAGGGCGGAGGTTCAATGTACTGGCGGATTTGTTGTAAACATTGTATCCAAACACGAGGAGATTCAATGGCGTTTGTGATGTTCAGCATATTGCCTCTTAGGCCTGACTATTTGATAAGGTTTTTCACCCATACGATACGCAAATGCGGGATAGTTTCCTCTGAAAGTAGAGTTTCCCTCCTTCCTCAGCGACACGGAGCAGAAGTCAGACTTCTACCTACGGGTGCTCTATCAAAAAAAAAAAAAAAATCTGCCCCCTTCTTCCATGAGGGATACGACAACAGAAAAATAGAAGTGTGCGACTTCCTACAATTGTCCTCATTAGAGATCGTTCTTCTCAAACTCTGATTACAACTTAGCAGTTTTCTTCTGTTCAAAACCATGGGTAATGCTGAATCTTCGACTTCTCTGCTTTTATAGCGACGAATGACAACAGGCCAAAAGGCCTTTCATATGAAAAAACATTCATTACATATATTAATATATATATTTTCAAAAGATATATATATATATATATTTTGCTTGCTTGCTTTTGCTTTTTTTTCTGATTTCGAATCTGTGCCAAAAATTCCTGTTATCCATTATTAATATTGGACAAAATATTGTTGTGACAATTAACGAAGAATGTGACTCTACGGAATTTTTAATTATTTAGAAAACTCGGAAGTAAAAAAATTTGAGAGCCTCTACTATAAGGAATTATCAACATTTTTCATTCGTATAAGTCTTGGAAAAAAAAAAAACAACGTTTACTTGCAATTCCCGTTTAAAGACGCAAACTTTTATTTCGTATATCCGTTGTTGTTGTGTCTTATCCCACTTGGTAGACATCTAGGCCAAGCCCACGAGCCCATATGCACTCGTGGTTTAAGGGGAAGGAAGCAGCTGCTGTTGTGATGGAGCACCCGTAGGTAGAAGTCTGACTTTGGCTCCGTGAATCTCTTACGGTCATATGAGACCGGGAGCTACTACTTAAAGTGGATTCCGAATCAGTACAAACATCCATGGCACCGCCGGCACTCGAACCCGAAACCTGTGGCACCGAGCGCTAGACACTCGGGCATTCAGGCCCTTCGTATATCCGTATATCGTATATTTTAATCGGTATCGTTCCTGGCAGAGAGTTACAAATTTATGGTGAAGTTCATAAACGATCTTGTGAATTTTAACTATTGATGTTGGCTGAGGAAAATTCTAATGTAATTGAGTCACCTGGATTTTGGATTAGCCTATGAGATAATTCATGTGATGCGTAACACAGATAATAGTTCGTTACTTCTACTCAATATGACATATATATTTTATTATTTAACAATGAAATATAATTTTTCGCAAACTGTTAGATTTTCAGTCGAATAATCTCAGACAACTTACGAAAGTAAGAAATCGATCGATGCCATTCAACGAATCTGTACGGCACATGCAATACTTACTTGACTGAATGCAAATATTTCTGATATGCAAGTTGTTAAGGTATAAGTTTAGTTTGCTTAATTTCTACTCGGCTATAAAAGAAATAATTAAAAAATAAATTTTAAAAAAATGCCGGGAACTCATAAATAAATTTATGAGCAAAGGTTATGTTATTTTCAATAATAAACGCTTTCTCTTTAATATTTCATGATAAGATAGACTACTATACACTCGTTCGCTTTTAAATCTTCAACATTGCACACAACGAATGATAATCATTGATGAAAGGAAAAAAAATGCCTTGTTTGAAACGATATTTTGTATTACGAATATTTTACTGCAGAAAAAATAATTTTAAAAAGAAATATAAAATTTTAACATTAAATAAAATTAAAATGAACAGTTCGTTGGCTTGCTTTATTCCCCTTTTTATTCAAAGAAGCATTAAAATCACCATTTACATGGAGTTTATATATGCTTATTATATGGATGTTGGATATATAGATAGATAGATGTTTATATATTATTGTATGTTATTATGGATGTTTATTATAGAATTCTACACTTCTAAATGTATAAAAAAAATTGTGCGTGTATTACTTAGATTCATTTAATACAAATATAATGTTATATATACATAGTTTGCTCCGTTAACTAATAACTTCAAAAATAACTTTTAATATTTAGCAAAATGAGCAGCAATTCAAAGACTTAATTAAATGATGCACGATATAAAATATATAAAAAAATTTTTAGTTGTAAAACTATTAGTGTGATATGTGTGTTGTCTTGATTCAAATAGTATATTACTAGTTCGTTTCCACGATTTTTTTCTTTCGATTTCGCCTCCACATTCTAGGAAAACAACGTAAAGGGAATGATATTCCTGGAACTGGGAATGGTATTATCCTATCCCTCTCTCTGTCCCTAACTTTTCCATAAAAGGTTACCATGAAAAACATCCCTTAAACAGGAATTTCTTGCCAAACTGGCGAAGGCAATATGGCAATAACTGTAAGCGGTGCACGCCAAGAAAGGGATATTCCCGAGTTCTGTAGTAATTTCATTATAAATGTTCAATATTTTTGTCTCCTGTATTTTAAGAGTATTTGTATAAGTAACTTACAGTAAGAGTAATTAGTTCTTAAAAACATTTTTATTAATTAATTACTTTATCTTACTGTATATCTCGAAAGTTTATCGTAGCGTAGCCCTGTTGTTTTGTTTAATGCATGATGTATGTCGGTTGCATGTTATCAATTTTACTTCTGCTACTAAAAGTTACTTCAAAAGTACGTTTCATTTCGGTATCTCCTACATTTTAAGGAAAAAGTATCATCTCTTATTTGTGTATTTTTATTTTATTACTGCTCCGACTTCATAAGGTGTAGTACAAAAAAAAAATGTTCAACTGTAACTTGTATCCAGCTGTCAAAAAACTACACCTCGGATGGAAATTTCCATATTATTTTATCAAAGCCTAACATTTTTTAAACACATTTTAAATCCTCCTCTACATACAGATTTTTTTTCATTTCAAAATAATTTTCAAATGTAATTACTATAATACATTAAAAATACCAAAATTTTGTAGAATTTTAAAAATTAGACGTTATTCTTGTTTTCACACGTTTAAATATTATTTATATCATTTATTTATTTGTTTCGAATTATAAAGCTTTGGGTATAAAATTCAAAAAGACACTTTTATTTTAATTTTATTGACTTTAATTTAAAATACTTGATGCCCTACAAATCTTTACCAGCAGACAAATTACAAAGCTTAGTGGTACATGAAAAATGTGGAACTACACAACTTCTAATCTTTCACAACTTATTTCATTAAATACATTTTTCATAAATTTTTTAACAGCCTTAATAATCACGAGAGTACTGTAATTCAGGATAAAGATCACTACGCTCCTAATTGTAATATAAAAAGACGTCGCAAAGTTTTAATTTAATTTTGAAATTTTTGTGTTTTATTTTTTCAATGTTACTTTTTTAATTCCTGATTATTTTTGTAAATTTTTTATCTTTGCAGTTTACATATTTCCTGATTAATTAGTAACTTCTGGGAAATTAATCATGTTCTCTCAATTTTACTAAACCTGCAATTCCTGGTGATTAAACTCCTTTGAGACTATTCTTATTGTAGATTATTACGGAGATCCATGGCCGCGTTGCGGCCACTAGCTCCTTCATTGTAAAATGTTGAAACATAACGGTGGTCTCATGCCCGTTGAGTTAATAAGCAAAATAGATAATTAAATGCCCTTTGTTTAAAAATAATTATTTATTGAATAAAATTATAAAATGAAAAATAACAAAAATTTCAAAAATGTAGATGTTGATGAAATTAGTTGCATGTAATAAAACAGAATGAGCAAAGGTCAAATTAGGAGAAAAAAATAGCTTAGGAGAAAAGCGAACTTTTTTCATCTAGGCAGTTGTAAGGTATTAATTTAAAATATTTAGAACAGTGCAAGGTCTTTTGCTATGTTTGAGGGAAGAAATATCATAATCGTAATTTTGTAGAATATTTAATACAGGGTTATGGATGTTTCGCATATCATTATAGAATTTAGTAGAAATTTTGTGAACAAATTATCTTAAACTTGGAATCGAGAGAGCTCGTCTAATATCGTCTTTACGAAAGTACCAGGGTGATTTCGTTAACATTCTGAGAGTTTTGTTCTCGAGCCTTTGAATAATTTCAAACTTTGTACGTGCAACAGAACCCTAAATTGGACTTGCATTAGCTAATACTGGACGAAGATAAGAGAGATACAGTGGGCCACAAAATTGTGTATACACCTTAGAAACTTAGAGACTTTTTGCAATTACAAATTAAATATTGCTTTAAGATGATTGAATTTTTCACCTTATATGCTTTAGTCTATGCTGTATCGTACTATACTTATAAAATTGTTACGTTTATTTATTTTTTACGAAAAAAAATAAAAGATCTGAGACGAGAGGGAAAACAACACCACAAAAATAAGTATACACCTTTATTAATTTCCTTTTAACGTACAAATTAATATTTTGTTGCATAACCTTTTGCTTGAATTACAGCTTGTAATCCTCTGGACATAGATTCTACTTAGTTCCATTCCATTAGTGATTTCAACAGAAATTTTAGCCCATTCTTCTCTCAGAACCTTCTTGAAAACTTCCTTGCTTGTGATTTCGAGCTCATGTACAGCTTTCTCTAATTGCCACCACAAATTTTCGATGACGTTTAGGTCTGGAGACTGGACTGGAGTGTGTAATTGCTTCTTGCAATGGTACAGCAAGTATAACTGCACAATCTTCGCTGTATGCTTGGGGTCGTTGTCCTGCTGGAATATGAAGCTTGACCCAAGCCCCAACTTACTGGCACTTTTTTTCAAGTTATCATTTAAAATCCCCAAATATGCACGTTTGTCCATAATACCATCAATAAAAGAAAGCTCTCCAACTCCTCCAGCCGACATACAACCCCAAACGAGGACAGACCCCCCTCCGAACTTAACTGTCTTAATGGTGTTTTTTGGTGCCAACGCTTTCCCAGCTTCTCTCCATATTTTAAATCGTCTATAGCTTCCGTAAAGATTAAACTTACTTTCATCAGAAAATATTACAGTGTTCCTGAAATAAATAGGCTTTAAACGATGTACTTTGGCGAAAATCACTCTCTTTTGTCTATTCACATACTTGATGAGTGGCTTTCGTATTGGTGTACGGCCTTAAAACCCATATTGGTGAAGGGTACGTCGAATTGTTTCAACTGAGATCTTTTTCCCGATTGTAGAGGACATCGATAAAGCTAGTTTAGAGGCACTCACCCTCGGATCTTTCTTTACAAAGTGAATGATCCTCTTCGCTGTAGTACTCAGTATTTCTTTACGTCCTCTTCCAGGAATATTGGCCACAGATCCAGTTTTTTTATACTTCTGTAGTATTTTTTGGACACAACCATGAGTTACACCAGTCAACGAAGCGATTTCTCGAAGATATTTGCCCTCTTTCGACCATTCTCCCACCAATAAACGCTCAGATTCAGTAGTTTCTCTACGAGAGCTCATTTTACGATTTTTAATAAGAAAAAATACTATTTAAAAGCGTTGAAGTGCAATAGCACGTGTTATAAGCAGCAGCTACTCCTGAAACTCTTTAAAGAAAATTTGAAACTAAAAAAAGTGGTGGCATTATTTACAAATATAAGAAGTGTATACTCAATTTTCTGGCATGGTTTTCTATCTTTTCTTCGAATCGCTTAACTTTTTTCGTAATAAATAAGTTAACTATAGAATTGTGTTATTATAGGATGGTAAAGAAGAGGTTAAAGTATCTAGGATAAAGAAATTTATCTATTTAAATCAATATTTAATTTGTAATTGGAAGAAGTCTAAAAGTTTTAGAGGTGTATACTCAATTTTGTGGCTCACTGTATATTAGAATTTTGAGATTAAGAGGTAAAGCTGATCCTCTGAGACTAGTGTTCCCAAGAGATTTAACTACAAATACCACAGTGGCAACAAGTTTTAAGTTTTAGTTTGCTTTTGTGTTGTGAACAATCTGGTGGTCTTGTTATGGTGTTTCGTACATGTCTTAGTGAGTTTCTTTGAATCATTGTTGTCATGGAGTCAAGAATTTCGAGTTTTATAGTATATACGTTATAAATGTTAAATTTTTTTTGTCTCTTATATTTTAAGAGCATTTGTATAAATTGAGATGAAGAGTATCAGCAAACATGAATCTCGGAAGTTACAAGTCAAATCATGTTTGTATCGTTTTCATTTCCTTCATCTACATATCCAGTAAGAGTAATTAATTCTTAAAAACATCTTTATTAATTAATTACTTTATCTTACTGTATATCGCGTAAATTTATCGTAGCGTAGCCCTTTTGTTTTGTTTAATGCATGATGTATGTCGGTTGCATGTCATCTATTTTACTTCCACTACTGAAAATTTATTTCAAAAGTAGGTTTTATTTCGGTATCTCCTACATTTTAAGGAAAAAGTATCATCTCTTATTTGTGTATTTTTATTTAATTACTGTATCGACTTCTTAACGTGTAGTACAAAAAAATGTTCAACTGTAACTTGTCTCAGACTATCAATAAAAATTAGCGAGAAAAAAAAAAAAAAAACCACACCTCGGATGGAAATTTCCATATTATTTTATTAAAGCCTAACATTTTTTAAACACATTTTAAATCCTCCTCTACCTTACAGATTTTTTTTTCATTTCAAAATAATTTTCAAATGTAATTACTATAATACATTAAAAATACCAAAATTTTGTAGAATTTTAAAAATTATATGTTATTCTTGTATTTACACGTTTAAATATTATTTATTTCATTTATTTATCTGTTCTGAATTATAAAGCTTTGGGTATAAAATTCAAAAAGACACTTTTATTATAATGTTATCTTTAAAAGCTTTAAAGTATCTATTACTATCAATTATTAATTTCCTTACTATTAATATCTCAAAGAAAAATAAATTTAATATTCACCCATTTTATTTAAGGAGAAAGAATTTTTGTATCATCATTTTTATTTCAAAAGTGGAATTAAATTTTGCATTATTCTAATTGTGTTATTTATTCACAATTTTTAAAGTATATTATTTATTACAAAAAATTCATTTTGATAGTTTCAAACACAAATTCAAAAATAGGTATAATAAAATAATACCTCAACAGGTAGTAGACATGTGAACATAAATTAAGCATTAAAAAAATCCATTTGTCTAATAACAAACAAAACCCTTCATAAATCCTTTTTTTATACAATCCCAAAAATGTGGTGATGATTTTATAAACCAGACCACATAATTGTAATTATCAATATATGGTGTTTTATATATGTAATATACAATAAAATTCTGTACAAAACTTGCTATAAATTATTTGATAGAATTTTTTTTTCTTTGATAAGTTTAATATTGTAAAAAAATTATAGTAGAATATTACGAAGTAAAAAGTAATCTATTAGAAAACAAGCAAACTTATTCATTTATTAAGCTCATATACTAACTTCCTGGGGAAAAAAAATGCCATAATATGAAGTTTAAAAAACACATCCATCTTAGTGAAGGACAAATAAAAAGGAATTAAAAAATGATTGTATTCAGTTGTTTATATGTTTACCATTTATCGAATATTGTATAATATGGTTACAATATTCAATATTGCAGCAATTGTATGATATTTGACTTGATGCTTATTTTTGGTGTTTTATTCTAGTTTTACTTGTGATACTTTTGAAACTTAGCCTTCAAAGAAACCACCATTTTTTTGCAAAAGAACAGCTGATTTATGTGTAAGTAATTTTTATCTTAACAAAATTCTTGTAATTTTGACAAATAGATGATCCGTAAAATTTTATTTTAACAAAGTTATATGTATTCAAAGCTATTTTAAAATGTTTTCCTGATAAAAATGCTTACTTTTGAAGTAATGACTCTAATGCAATTCTTCAGTTGTAATTTTTGTGTCTTTCTAGTGATTAACATTATTGATTTTTAAAAAAAGCTAAAAATGTAAATTTTGCATGACAAAACATTTCTAAATTATTTTTAAACATTGTGAAGCAGACAGTTTTTATGGACTATAGTGTACAAAAAAGATATCTGATTTTTATCAATTAAAATTTCTTATTTCTTTCATGTTAAAATCATTTGAAACTTTTAATTTTTTCTACTTTGCTTATAATTATGCACAGAAATACACAATTCTAGAAAATTAAGCGAGTGCCTGCAGGCATATGTATTTATTTCTAAAATTTATTTAATAATTTAAGTACTTTGAAATAAATTGAATTCCACTCATGTTTAGTTTTCTTTATAATTGCTTTATTTTAGCTTTTATTTAATGTTTGTCTTTCGTCAAAGCTTTTATTTAATGATTTTTAAGATCACTCGATAATTTTTATCTTTTTTTTTTCATCATACTGTTCTTTCTGTGGTATTAAATGAAAGAACAGTGTGTCTGTAAAAAGTATAATGAAGATTCAATTTTGCATTTGTACATGACTGGATTGTATTCCACATCATCTAAAATTTTGTTGACATAACTGCTTTAATAATTGATCATCTTGAACCAATGATTTTTCATTCATTAGTTTTTCTTCTTATTTTTCATTCATTAGTTTTTCTTCATTAGCTTAATAAATGAATAAGTTTGCTTGCTTTCTAATAGATTACTTTTTACTTCGTAATATTCTACTCCAATTTTTTACAATACTAAACCTATCAAAGAAAAAAAAATTCTATCAAATAATTTATAGCATGTTTTGTACAGAATTTTATTGTATATTACATATATAAAACACCATATATTGATAATTTTAATAATCAATGTAATAATGAGTATTTATTATAATATGATAGTTTATAATATTATTTTAAACAGAATAAAATTAAAAATTTAATTAAATATTCTCCCTTTACTTTCTCTAGCAATGATTCAAACAAATTGAAAAACATTTTATTCAAATGCTGAATATAATACTGCTTTATCTTTGAAATTATACTCTCAAATTTTTTAAATATTCTATTTCTATTGACTAATGTCATATTTGTTTCAAAACTTCTTTCTGTATCTCTATCATATAATAAGTCGTCAATTAACTTTTTTTTGCAGTACAAGTTGCAAGTTGCTTTATCGACACTGGTCATGTAGAAAGGAGAACTTGGAACTTATGTCTCGTACAGGTGAGTTAAGCTTTTAATCTTTATTGCAATTAAGTCAAGAAATATCAAAATTAGTGCATTGTTTTAAAAAAGTGTTTCATTTTTCATTATTAGTTCATTGTGAAGAAAATCCACTATCTTGAATTGGCAGTTTTAAAATATATATTTAATGCCAACATTTTAAATTTTATTTACTCTGTTATTAAAACAAAAGAAGTTTAATATAAATTTGAACCAAAAAATTCATTGTTATTTTTATATGAAATTAAATTTAACTAAACCACTTTAATATGATTATTGACAAATGTACATTGATGTTAAGCTTCAGAAAATTTGTATTGACAGAAGTTTTTTTTAAAAAAAGGCGATTCTCAAGGCCTCTGTGTTGAATTCCACTCCTGTTTTGTTTATCTTCGTTATTTATAATTATTTTTTTTTTTAATTAATTTTTCTAAGTTTTATTTATGTTGGTCTTACTGTGAGATTTTTAAGATAACTTGATAGTTCCTTTTTTTATCATATACTGTTTTTTCTGTATTATTAAATAAAAACACTTTGTATCTATTGAAATTTTAATTAAGATCTCAGTTTGCACTTGTCCATAACTGGATTGTATTTTCTGCTGTCTAAAATAATTTCTTTAATAATTGATAATCTTCAAGCCACTTATTTTTCAGTCATTAGTTTTCTTAAGCTAATTTTAGTACTAGTGTAATTATGAGTGTTGATTATAATTTGATAGTTTATAATATTTTGATCAGAATATATTTAAAATTTGAATTACATCCTCTCCCTTTATTTGTTCCGACAATAACTCAAATGAATTGAATAACAATTTGTAAAAGGCTGAATATATATCTTTAAAATTAGAATATCAAA
>BPLQ01011932.1:1234151-1285549 GCA_021605075.1 Caerostris darwini | reverse complement strand
AATTTGTTCTTGTCACACGGTTTAATAGACAGAGGTCACAGAAAAAGCCCATTAAAATTGAAAGGCTGTTTTATAATTTAAATATCCTTTTATTAGATTTAGCGTTAAAAAAAGAGCTTTATTTAGCATACTTTTAAAAAATGAAATATTCCATTCATTTTAAAAGTATTATCATAAACAGCAATAATTTCACTAAACTTTTTGAAAAGATGAAAATATTGATCTATTAATATATATATGCCAATATTCAATAAATTGTTTTTTGCAAAAAATTGAAAATATTTATTTTTTATTATAAATGATAGCGCTATATGTAAATTGCACTTAGTATATCAAAGTAAAATAATTTTAACTTATCTTTACTTAATTGACTAAAATAATATTATATTTTGTTCTTTTTCATTGGCGCAACAGCTTCATGGTGAGCCAAGGCCATCTGCCTACAGGCAGATTTTCAGATAGGAGATGGTATTTTTTTACTGGGTATAATTGTTAAACCTACAGTCATATAGACCAGGACCTACTAATTAAAATGGATTCCGAACCACTACAAATACCAATGGCAACGCCTAGACTCGAATCCGAAACCTGTAGCACAGAGAGCCAGAGCTTTAGTCCCTCGGCCATCAGGGCCCTAAAATTACATCTAGCATCTTTTTAATATAAATATACAAAAAGATTGGAATATTTACCGGACCTAATCAATTTTATTAATATTATATGTAAGAAAATAATACTTAAACATATTCAAATAGATATGTTCAATTTTCAACAATATCACCAATTTTAAAGTTACTTTTAAATTACTTGCAAAATATTTATTAAAAATTTATACTGTATGAACCAAACTGTTCCTTTTAAAACTCCACGAAATTTTTTTATATATATTTTTCGATATTATAGGATGCATTTTCTACAGACTTATTTTTTATCAGATTAAGTTCATTCAAAAAATTAGGTGTGTGTGTAATACTCTTCCTTTCAATTCTTTATTTTTGTTATATTGATTTCTCAAAGATAAAATTTTGATATAAATCAAATCCAGTATTATAACATAATATTTTTTCCTTATCCATGCCTACCCAACATTATTTCCTCTTTCCAACAATGTAATTGTAAAAATACTTAAAATTCATTTTTTAGAATTATCTCAATGGGGTAAATTTTTTATACTCCCTGAAATGTAATTTTTCGTGCAATGATTAAATTTATTTTTACGAGCAATGATCTTTAACTATCTAATTCGTTAGAAATAAGATCTTAACAACCCTTAGTATAACAGAGAACTTCATATTTACATTTAAACGAAAAGAAATTTTCTCCATTAATCAACAAAATTTCTAAAAAATTTTAATCAAAAAAGTAATTTGCTAACATAAAAGTTTTATTTTTCTTGAGGCAAACTTTTTTAAACTATTTTTTTAAGACTTAACATCTTATCCAATGTATAGAAGTTAAATTACAAGCAAATACTTTAAATTTTCTTTGATATTAATTTTATGCTACAGTTACCTCCAAAATATTTCGCATATTTCATGCATAAAAAAATCCCCCAGATTTTAAAACCCCCCTCCCCAAAAAAAAACTTTTAATTTAATTTCGCTCCATTAAAACCCTAATTTTTAATTTTTTCTCATTTCTTGATTTAATTATTACTCTGTTAAGTTCTGAAGCATCATATTAGACATAATTAAAATTTTTTTAAATATATTAAAACAGGAAAATATGCAATGATAGCAATTTTTTTAATTAAAATTTTGCAGTACATCAAACCAAAAAAAAAAGACAAAGTAAAAGTTCTTCATAACTGAGAGTCCCAAAACATTCTTATTAATATGCTTTAATATCTTTTCAACAATTGTTGTTTTCTGTGAAAAGTTACGAAGGAGAATACGGAAAAGGTGATTAACTTTGTCCTATATGAATAGTTCAATCCCCTTAAAGTTGCCTTAATTATTCTTCACGGCAAATCCTAATCCATCTATGGAGAGTCATTTCGATGAGATTGTTATGGATTAAACTGAACTTGAAGTAGTCTCCATTTTCAAATACAGTTCATTTCCTATACTTAGAGCGGATTTACTTTTAAGTTCGGAAGCGTACAGCGAAAAATTTAAAAGAAAAAAATATTTTTGAAAAGATCAACGCAGCTTTGCATTATTTATGAAATACCATGAAGCCAGTTTCCGTTAGAAATTCCTGCTAATCGACAAATTAATTTTTTCCACCTTTTGCAGCATCTCATTAAATGAGCTAAAGTTGTTCTCGAAATGAAATATCTTTTAACTGAAAGTCGATTTATTTTTCAGTTCATTATAATGGAATAATAAATTATTTATTTAACTGCTTAAAACTGGTGAAATATTCTAAACTGACTGTGGAAGAAAAGAGCCTTTCAGACACTTCCCCCGTTTTAAAATGATTGCATTTTTCCATATCTCTGGGTATTAAGTTTTACATCCACGGAATTAATTTAACTCCTTTTTTTCCCATAGAGAATTGAACAGCGCGTGCACATTTTAAGAAAATATTCCGTGTTTCCTAAAAGTCGAATCTAAAAATAATCAGTATGATGTCGATAAATATATTTTTTAAAATACTAATAAATAAATCTAGATTCGCATTTAAAGAAAAACATCACTGTGAAATTAAAATATAGTATTCTTATGCAACCAAGCTCATTACTGTTTAAGAATGTACCATTTGAAATTACCATTACTGATGTTCTAATGCAGTTGGCAATACAGAGACAGTTAATCTTATGCCATAAAGAAAGAGCTGCGCCGCTATCTCCGCAACACTCTACGATCATGTTAGACCGGGAGCTCCGGTTTAAAGTGAATTCCGAACCACTACAAGCGTCCATTCCACCGCCAGGACTCGAACCCACAACCTAGCTACTCGGCTATTCATGCCCTATAAATATTCAACATGATTGGAATAGTTACCGAATCTAATCAATTTTATAAATAATATATGAAAGAAAATAGTATTTAAACATATTAAAATAGTAATGTTTAATTTTTGTCGATATCACCAATTTTAAAGTTGCTTGCAAAATATTTAATAAAAATGGATACTGTACAAACTGAAATGCTCTCTTAAAACTCCATGAAATTTTTGTTATATATTTTTCGATATTATACATTTTCCACAAACTTATTTTTTAGACCAGCTTAAATTAATTGAAAAAATTATGTGTGTGTGTAAAATTCTTCTTTTCAACTCTTTGTTATTGTTATATTAATTTCTTAAATATAAAATTTTGATATAAACCAAATCCAGCATCATAACATAAAATTTCTTCCTTATCCATTCCTACCCAACATTATTTCCTCTTTCCAACCATGTAATTGTAAAAATACTTAAAATTTATTTTTTAGAAATATCTCAATGGGTTAAATTTTTTATACTCCCTGAAATGTAATTTTTCGTTCAATGTTTTAACTTTTTTCTACAAGCAATGATCTTTAACTATGTAATTCTTCCCCTTGTTAAGATTGGTTGTTAAGATCTTTAAAAATAAGATTTTAACAATCCTTAGTATGACAGAGAACTTCATATTTACATTTAAACAAAAAGAAATTTTCTCCAACAATCAACAAAATTTCTAAAAAATTTTCATCAAAAAAGTACTTTGCTAACATAAAAGTTTAATTTTTCTTGAGGCAAACTCTTTTTAAACTATTTTTTTAACACTTAAACTCTTATCCAATGTCTAGATGTTAAATTATAAGCAAATGTTTTAAATTTTCTTTAATATTAACTTTATGCTACAGTTACCTCCAAATTATTTCGCATATTTCTTGTATAAAAAAATCCACCTCATTTTAAAACCAAAAAAAAAAAAAAAAAAAAAAAAAAAAATCTTTTAATTTAATTTCGCTCCATTAAAGACCTAATTTTTAATTTTTTCTCATTTCTTGATTTAATTATTACTCTGTTAAGTTCTGAAGCATCACATTAGACATAATTTTAGTTTTCTTTAAATATATTAAAACAGGAAAACATGCAATGATAGGAATTTTTTAAATTAAAATTTCGCAGGACATCAAACTAAAAAAAAGACGAAGTAACAATTCTTCATAACTTAGAATCCGAAAACACTAATGCACTAATAACTTTCAAATGTGCACTAATGTCTTTTGAAAAATTGATGTTTTAAGAGGAAAATTACGAGGGAGTATGAGGAAAAGGTGATTAACTTTTTCTTATATGAATAGTTCAATTCCCTAAAAGTTGCCTTAATTATCCTTCAAGGCAAATCCCAATCCTTCGATGGATAGTCATTTCGATGAGATTGATATGGATTAAACTGAACTTAAAGTAGTCTTCATTTTCAAATAGAGTTCATTTCCGACATTTAGAGCGGATTTACTTTTAAGTTCCGAAAAGTACAGCGAAAACTTAAAAGGAAAAAAATATTTGTTTGGAAAGATCAACATAGCTTTACATTATTTATGAAAGAACATGAAGCCAGTTTTCATTATAAATCCCTACTAATAGACAAATTAATTTTTTTTAAACTGAAAAAAAAAATGTTTTTAACTGAAAAAATGTTAGTTTAATTTCGCTCCATTAAAACCCTAATTTTTAATTTTTTTGTCATTTCTTGATTTAATTATTACTCTCTTAAGTTCTGAAGCATCACATTAGAAATAATTTAAAACGGGAAATCATGTAATGACAGCAATTTTTTTAATTAAAATTTCTCAAGACATCAAACTAGAAAAAGGACGATGTAAAACTTTTTTATAACTTAGAATCCAATAACGCTAATGCACTAATATCTTTCAAACGTGCACTAGCCTTTTCGAAAATTAATGTTTTCTGAGGAAAGTTTGGAAGGAAAATAAGATAAAGGTGATTTACTTCATCTTATATGAATAGAGCGATCCCCTTAAAGTTGCCTTAATTATACTTCAAGGCAAATCCTAATCCTTCTATGGAGAGTCGTTTCGATGCGATTGATATGGATTAAACTGAACTTAAAATAGTCTTCATATCCTACATTTACAGCTGATTTACTTTCAAGTTCCGAATAATACAGCGAAAAATTAAAAGGAAAAAAATATTTTTGAAAAGTTCAACGCAGCGTTACATTATTTATGAAAAAACATGAAGCCAGTTTCCATTAGAAATTCCTGCTAATCGACAAATTAATTTTTTCCTCCATTTGCAGCATCTCATTAAATGCGCTAAAGTTTTTCTCGAAATGAAATATGTTTTAACTGAAAGTCGATTTATTTTTCAGTCCATTATAATGGAATAATAAATTATTTATTTAACTGCTTAAAACTGGTGAAATATTCTAAACTGACTGTGGAAGAAAAGAGCCTTTCAGACACTTCTCCGTTTCAAAATGATTGCATTTTTCCATATCTCTGGGAATCAAGTTTTACATTCACGGAATTAATTTAACTCTTTTTTTTTTCCCATAGAGAATTGAGAAGTGCGTGCACATTTTAAGAAAATATTCCGTTTTTCCTAAACGTCGAATCTAAAAATAATCAGTAGGATGTCGATAAATATATTTTTTAAAATACTAATAAATAAATCTAGACTCACAATTAAAGATAAACATCACTATGAAATTAAAATATAATATTTTTACGCATCCAAACTGATTACTGTTTAAGAATGTACCATTTTAAATTACCATTACTGTTGTTCTAATTCAGCTGGCAATACAGATACAGTTAATCTTATGCCGTAAAGCAAGGACTGCTCCGCTGTTACTCATTTAGCACTACCCAAGGGGGCACGCGTAGCTTGAAGATATGCTATGGACGCGAGTAACACTAGCCCCACAACTCTCTACGATCTTATTAGACTGGGACCTACGATTTAAAGTATATTCCGAACCACTATTACATCCATGGCACAACCGGGATTCGAACCGAAACCTGTGGTACCGAGCGCCAGATATTCGGCCATGAGGCCTCAAATTACCATTAATAAAAAGGAACATTCTACTGCAATCACTTAATTGTCAACTTTGGTAATGCACTGAAATCGAAACATATTAAATTATTTGTCTCATCATAGGCTAACTTTAGTAGTTGCCCATCATATAAAAATATACTCGCAACTTTTAATATAATATAAATAAAATACTTTTAATTAAGTATTAAATATTTCAATATTTTATATAATTATATACGCATATATTATATACTTTTACCCAATTCATGTTTTTGTGACATCTAGAATGGTTTAATTCCTTTGTTAGTATGCATCACAGTCTCTGCTTTGAAAATCGAGTGGACTCAGTGAAGATTGTGACAATCTGTCATCTGCAGTCAGTTTTCGCGGTTGAAGTTTTGCAGGGATTTTTCAATAACCCTACAAATGTAGGGTATTTATACTGGAAAGTTTCCTACTAGGAATTACTTTCTGTCACACCAATTTAGAAGGCAAGAATGACACACTGAAACCATCATTATAAATATCTAAATAATCTAAGTCTTGTCAGTGTTTCCCTTGCTTACAAGTTCCTCGGTCAAACAGAAGCAAACTCATCTTCTCTTTTCGATGACAAAGTCATGTTTTAACATTTCTATGCCAGAAGGTTAGCATCACCATTATGTATTTGTTAAAATTGAGATTACATATAAACTTCTTGTGCTTTTCATTCCACTGATAACGAGCAAATAAATCCTTTATTGCTACAATAATCTTTGATATAATTTTGTAAGTACATCAATGTTATAATCATGTATAAATTATATCTCTCGATCTCCACCTCAAAGCTCATAAAAATACAATTTTCAACTGAGTATTGCTAAAACAATTGACAGTCTGTCTTTATCTTCGGTAAAAAACGGTCACTCATAAGACTAAAGTTTATGGATAATAAACGTCCCCTATAAACGTGACATTTATAACCAAGAGTGACCAGAAAGAAGACAAATATGCCATTCCCCGGGGAAAAAACTTAATTGTTTTGCTTGGCAAATTAAGCATAAAAATTGTCTTTTGAATATTTTCTGAAGACACTAAACTCTACATTAATTTGATAATGTTTTTAAAGTCAAAATAAATCGCAGGATGAACGTATAAGATTTTTATTGAAGCACATATTGCTAGGATCGAGAAATTAACGGAAGAATTTTTTAATCTTTATCTTAATCTCACTACACTTTAAATAAGCGAGTGGAAAACTTTCATGCAATGGTGGCAATAAGTTGAACAATAAAAATGGAGATTTGAATGCACAAAATGTTTAGTTTGTGCTGTGAAAATAGGAAAGGCAGAAGAAATTCTAATTGATTTAGATTTGGTATCACAGTAAAAAGTTTCTTGTTACGTGTAGGAAGAATAATCAAATTAACGCAACATGGAAACCTTTTTCTATATTTTTTTTTTCATTGAAATAAGAGGAATTATGTTTTCTTAACTTAAAAATATAAATACGCTTTCTGGAAAAAGTGTGAAATCTTGAATTTGAAGATTATTAGAATGTGCAAGAAAGAAGATGTTTTACACAGATTGGCAAAATGGCTGCAAGAAAAATAATCAAATTAACACAACAGTAACACGAGAAACATTTTTTATTTTTTTTTATTTAAATAAAAGGAATTATTTTTTCTTACTTTAAAAATATAAATACACTTTCTTGATAAAACGCAAATTTTTGAATGCGAAGATTACCAGGAAGTATAAGAAAATAGATGCTTTACTCCAATTATCCAAGAAGCAAATCCTCTACAAATAACAAAAACTGTTTTGTGCGTAAATTATTTCAATTGTAGCCACTTTAGAAAAGTATTAAAACAATCTATATAACAGGTGGGCTGAAAAGGTCATAGGCTGACACATAGATGGTGCTACTAGTATTAAATCCATATGAATTTTAGTTAGTCCTAACCTTCAAAAGACACGTGTATAAATTTGACAGCTGTTGCACTATTAGTATGTGAGTTATAGCATTTTTAGTGAAGCAACTTTTGTTAGTTTGAAAAAATGGATAAAAAGGAATTTCGTGTGCATGCTTTTTGGCAAAAAAAAAAAATACTATTGAAGCCAAGGCTTGGCTTGATAAACATTATTTGGTCTTAGCACCAGGTTTGCTAAATTTAAACAAGGCGAAATGAGCACCGAGGACGATGCACTCAGTGGACGCCCCAAAGAGGCTGTTACCGACGAAAACGTCAAAAAAGTCCACAAAATAATTTCTGATAACCGTAAAGTGAAGTTGATTGAGATAGCTGAGACCCTAAAGATATCAAAGGAACATGTTGGACATATCGTGAATGAATATTTGGAAATGCGAAAGCTCTGTTCAGAGTGGGTGCAGCGCGAGCTCACAATCGATCAAAAACAACAACGAATTGATGATTCTAAGCAGAGTTTGGAGCTGTTCAATTGTAATAAACCCGAATTTTTGCGTCGATATGTGACAATAAATGAAACATGGCTCCATCATTTCACACCGGAGTCCAATCAACAGTCAGCCGAGTGGACTGCACGTGATGAACATTAAAAATGCTATGACTTCACTAAAAATGCTATAACTCACATACTAATAGTGCAACAGCTGTCAAATTTATACACATGTCTTTTGAAGGTTAGGGCTAACTAAAAATCATATGGATTTAATACTAGTAGCGCCATCTATGTGTCAGCCTGCAAACTCTTCAGCCCACCTGTTATTTTCATAGTGCTTATTGCCATATAGCTTATTAATTTATTTTGATAACACCGTTTATTAAAGGTTCAATATGACTTAATATTAGTGAGTTAAATCTTTCGGTTCAGATATATTATAAACGTTCCATAATTCTTTTCCCTTCAATATTTGGCACTTGATTTTCCGGCCATTGACCACTGATAGACTTTATCCAAATTGAACTACATGAATTATCTACACTAATCTTAACCATAGAGTAATTTAAACATTTTATTATTATTCTGTGCACTTAAAAAATTGAAAGGGGGAGAATATCTTCCGGGAGGAATTTTTAGGGGCAACTGCCCCTTATTTGTTTGTCGTGACTGGGAAGCTTGGAAGTTCCCACCAAATTGCCGTTGTTGCTGCTTTCCGCTTTTGAGGCTCAGTTACAGCATGAAAAATAATTATTTAAAGTTTAAAAAGTATTTTAGATTGTTTAATATTTATAAATTAATTACTTTTACATTTCGGTTAATATCGACATTGAAAGTGGTTAAGCGACATTAAATATTTAATCCCTTTTGTCCATTTCATTTTGACAACTTGTAAGAAGAAGAAATTTATTTTTACTTACTCCAAGATTTTGGACAGATATGATTAGAAGTTCATAAATATGATTACGATTATGAATAAAATGTAATTATTTTTCGACGTTTCTGATTAAACAATACAAATAGCCGACCAATACTGTCAAAATTTCGACCAAGTCTATCGTATATCAAGTTCTTTTATCAAAACAGCTACTACAGCGCATTCTACCAGTTCAATAGTTATTGCCAACTGTAAACGCTTGCTGTAACTGGACCAATGGTTGGATATTCAAGTATAGCAGAAATGCAGTAGGGATGCAAGAATAACTAACATAAAATTATTTGATAGATGTTTTGAATTCAAATAATCGCATTACTGATAGTAAAGTGTTTGCCTTAAATATAAATATTACCAATTATGACGTTCCTGTAAGTAATCTTCACAACAGAAGTACCATATAAAATCTGAACTTAGAGGTAGTTACATAAAAATTATCAAGAAATATTTACTTTAAACATTTAACAGTTTATTCTTAGCAATCCTTTAGATTAACATAATTTAACTAATTGGAATAAAAGGAAAACTTGATTCTTTTATCTTACTTGTCACTACGTTTTCATATTTTAACACTTTTACAAAAAAAAAAATCGGAAAAAAATCGGGTCATGCACATTTAAAAATAAGTTTTACTGGTTTGAAACTTGATAGATGTTAATTATAATTTTTAAAAGAGTAACAGAATTCAAATAATTTATTTTACTATCAAACTAACACTGGCCGAAGGATGGATGTTTGTGAGTGGTTCGGAATCCACGTTAAACTGTAAGTCCCGGTCTAAGTAGCCTAAAGTCTGCACAAAATTAATGCTGGACAACAAACCTAACCTAGCTTATTGTATGCTTGGTACAAATGCTAGCAATTTAGTTTATTTCTAGTTGGTTATATTTACGTTATTTTCATCTAGTTGATTACCTTTTAATTTAAAATAATCTGTCCGTGGAACAATTATGCTTATACTATAGACTTACTCTGTATTTGATTTCATATTAAATTTTACTTTTCTATATTTCCCAAACTTCTTGATATATAACCAGTTATATTTGCTCTTTAAATTCAGACTTAATTGACAATCTGTGAAACTCGTAACTATATCCATTATTATTAAACTATTAACTATATCCATTATCGTATTATTTTCACTAATTGTTATCTTCCTATATATCCTCTGTATTCTTGAATATAGAAATAAGCACACTTATCCCATAGGACTAAACAAGTGATTCTTCAAAGTGATCGCTTTAATAAAATCAGGATGAAACAAAAATAAATCGGATAAATTCCCTCACAAACACATGATGCGATTCTTCAAAAAGACGGTTCAAAATACAAGAATTATACGATGGTAAAGAGAATAAATTTTCTGCATTCTAGATAGAATAGCGCAACTTTTAATGATCTCTAACTTAATGAACTCCAGTGAGCATTTCCAATGAATACCAATTAAAATTAATGAAAACATTGAAATATTTAATTAGAACGATCTTTCTTTACTTTGAGTAATGTGATGCTGACATGTTTCTAACAGCAGGTTGGAACACTTGAAGTCTCCCAGATCATTTGAAACATTTATTATGCATTTAGATTCTACAGCGATGTTACTCTTCGCTTGGTGTCTTTCAACGAAACTGCAGCAAAGAAAAATAGTTAATTCCCGATAAGTGTATCCATTTTAGCCTCTTCTTTTATTCATTATCCGAATCAGTTAGTTAATTATCTTGTATACACTCAAAAGGCAGCGAAGTATGGCTGCTCAATTTGTTCTTGTCACACGGTTTAATAGACAGAGGTCACAGAAAAAGACCATTAAAATTGAAAGGTTGTTTTATAATTTAAATTTCCTTTTATTAGATTTAGCGTTAAAAAAAGAGAGCTTTATTTAGTATACTTTTAAAAAATGAAATATTCTATTCATTTTAAAAGTATTATCACAAAATGCAGCAATATTACTAAACTTTATGAAAAGAAGAAAATATAGATCTATTAATATTTATATGCCAATATTCGATAAATAAGTTGTTTCAAAAAATTGAAAATATTTTTTTATTACAAATGATCACGTTATATGTAAAATATTTATTCGCATTGTAAATAAAAAGAAAAGGAGCATGATGGGAGAGTGACTAGAGATCTGGCCACAAGTGCCCCAGGTTTCAGATTCGAGTCTCGGTGAGGACATTGATGTTTGGAGTGGTTCAGAATCCCCTTTAAACATAAGGTCCAGGTCTAATATTACAGTTAGGCGTACGGCCGACAACTCTACCCTGTAAAAAGGAAACATCTATTGTCTCCAAATCTGAAAGTTGGCAGAAGGACTTGGCACAGCATGGAGCTGTTGCGCCAATGAAGAAGAAGAAATCAATATCAAAATATTTTTAACTTAGCTTTCATTAATTGAATAAAACTATATTAAATCTCATCATCATAAACGGAGCAATAGCTTCATGGTGGGCCACGGCCGTCTGCCTACTGACAGATTTCGAAACAAGTGATGTTTTTCTTTTTACGGGGTAAGGTTTCCAGCCGTACGCCCAACACTCTACAGTCTTATTAGAGAGGGATCTACGGTTTAAAGTGCATTCCGAACCACTACAAACATCCATGGCACCACCGAGACTCGCACCCAAAACCTGTGTCACTGAGAGCCAGAGCGCTAGTCACTCGGCCACTAAAATTACATCTAGCATCATTTTAATTTAAATATTCAACAGAATTGGAATATTAACCGAACCTAATCAATTTTATTAATATTATATGTAAGAAAATAATATTTAAATACATTCAAATAGATATGATTAATTTTCATCGATATCACTAATTTTAAAGTTGCTTTTAAATTACTTGCAAAATATTTATTAAAAATTGATAGTGTGCAAACTAAAATGTTTCTCTTAAAACTCCACGAAATCTTTTTTATATACTTTTCGATATTATATATTTTCCACAAATTTATTTTTTTGATCAGATTAAATTCCTTGAAAAACTTATATGTGTCTGTAATATTCTCTTTTTCAACTCTTTGTTTTTGTTATATTGATTTCTCAAAGATAAAATTTTGATCTAAACCAAATCCAGCATTATAACATAACATTTCTTCCTTATCCATTCCTACCCAACATTATTTCCTCTTTCCAACAATGTAATTATAACAATACTGAAAATTTATTTTTTAGAATAATCTCAATGGGTTAAATTTTTATAACACATCATTGTAATTTTTATTTAAAATTATTTAATTTTATTTTTACAAACAACGATCTTTAACTATTAAATTCTTTACAGCGTTAAAAATTAAAGTTTAACAACACTTAGTATGACAGAGAACTTCATATTTACATTTAAACGAAAAGAAATTTTCGCCATTAATCAACAAAATTTCTAAAAAATTTTAATCCAAAAAGTATTTTGCTAACATAAAAGCTTTATTTTTCTTAAGGCAAACTTTTTAGAACTATTTTTTTAACACTCAAACTCTTATCCAATATCTAGAATTGAAATTACAAGCAAATATTTTAAATTGTCTTTAATATTAATTTTATGCTACAGTTACCTCCAAAATATTTCGCATATTTCATGTATAAAAAAATCCACCTCATTTTAAAACCAAAAAAAGAAACTTTTAATTTAATTTCGCTCCATTAAAACCCTAATTGTTAATTTTTATTTTCATTTCTGGATTTAATTATTACTCTGTTAAGTTCTGAAGCATCCTATTAGACATAATTTAAATTTTTTTTTAATATATTAAAACAGGAAAACATGCAATGATATTAATTTTTTAATTAAAATTTCGCAGTACATCAAACCAAAAAAAAGACGAAGTAAAAATTCTTCATAACTTAAAATCCAAAAATATTCTTATTAATATGCATTAATATCTTTTTAAAAATTGATGTTTTCTGAGAAAAGTTACGAAGGAGACTGAGGAAAAGGTGATTCCAGTTCATTTCCTATATTTAGAGCGGATTTACTTTTAAGTCCCGAAAAGTACAGCGAAAAATTAAAACGAAAAAAAATTCTTTTGAAAAAATCAAAATAGATTTACATTATTTATGAAGGAACATGAAGCCAGTTTCCGTTAGAAATTCCTGCTAATTGACAAATTAATTTTTTTAAACTAAAAAAAGTTTTAAAACTAAAAACACCTTTTATTTTAATTTCGCTCCATTAAAACCCAAATTTTTAATTTGTTTTTTCTTATTTCTTGATTTAATTATTACTTTGTTAAATTCTGAAGCATCACATTAGACATAATTTCAATTTTCATTAAATATATTAAAGCGGAAAAACTGGCAATGATAGCAATTTTTTAAATTACGATTTCGCAAGACATCAAACTAAAAAAAAGACGAGGTAAAAATTTTTTATAACTTAGAAACCAAAAAACACTAATATCTTTCAAATGTGCACTAATGTCTGTTCAACAATTGATGTTTTCTGGGAAAAGTTACGAAGGAGAATGAGGAAAAGGTGATTAACTTTGTCTTGTATGAATAGATTAATCCCCTTAAAGTTGCCTTAATTAACCTTCAAGGCAAATCCTAATCCTTTTTTGGAGAGTCATTTCGATGAGATTGATATGGATTAAACTGAACTTAAAGTAGTCTTCATTTTCAAATATAGTTCATTTCCTACATTTAGAACGGATTTATTTTTAAGTTCCGAAAAGTACAGCGAAAAGTTAAAAGGAAAAAAACATTTTTGAAAAGATCATCATACATTTACATTATTTATGAATGAACATGAAGCCAGTTTCCGTTAGAAATTCCTGCTAATCGACAAATTAATTTTTTCCTCCTTTTGCAGCATCTCATTAAATGAGCTAAAGTTTTTCTCGAAATGAAATATCTTTTAACT
This sequence comes from Caerostris darwini, assembly GCA_021605075.1. Taxonomy (NCBI): domain Eukaryota; kingdom Metazoa; phylum Arthropoda; class Arachnida; order Araneae; family Araneidae; genus Caerostris; species Caerostris darwini. The sequence goes on along the minus strand of BPLQ01011932.1, from coordinate 1,271,430 downwards.
GAAAGTCGATTTATTTTTCAGTCCATTATAATGGAATAAAAAATTATTTATTTAACTGCTTACAACTTTTGAAATATTCTAAACTGACTGTGGAAGAAAAGAGCCCTTCAGACACTTCCCCGTTTTAAAATGATTGCATTTTTCCATATCTCTAGGCATTAAGTTTTACATTCACGGAATTAATTTAACTCCTTTTTTTTCCATAGAGAATTGAACAGTGCGTGCACATTGTAAGAAAATATTCCGTGTTTCCTAAAAGTCGAATCTAAAAATAATCAGTATGATGTCGATAAATATATTTTTTAAATACTAATAAAAAAATCTAGATTCGCATTTAAAGAAAAACATCACTGTGAAATTAAAATATAGTATTCTTATGCAACCAAACTGATTACTGTTTAAGAATGTACCATTTTAAATTACCATTACTGTTGTTCTAATGCAGTTGGCAATACAGAGACAGTTAATCTTATGCCATAAAGCAAGAGCTGCGCCGCTGTTACTCATTTAGCACTACACAAGGGATCACGTGTAGCTTGAAGATAATCTACGGACGCGGAGCAACAATACCTCCGCAACACTCTCCGATCATGTTAGACCGGGAGCTCCGGTTTAAAGTGGATTCCGAACCACTACAAGCATCCATTCCACCGCCAGGACTCGAACCCAAAACCTAGCCACTCGGCTATTCATGCCCTATAAATATTCAACATGATTGTGACATTTACCGAATCTAATCAATTTTATTAATAATATATGATAGAAAATAGTATTTAAACATATTAAAATAGAAATGTTAATTTTTATCGATATCGCCAATTTTAAAGTTGCTTGCAAAATATTTATTAAAAATGGATACTGTACCAACTAAAATGCTCTCTTAAAACTCCATGAAAATTTTGTAATATATTTTTCGATATTATACATTTTCCACAAACTTATTTTTTAGACCAGCTTATATTAATTGAAACGATTATGTATGTGTGTAAAATTCTTCTTTTCAACTCTTTGTTGTTGTTATATTAATTTCTTAAACATAAAATTTTGATTTAAACCAAATCCAGCATTATAAAATAAAATTTCTTCCTTGTCCATTCCTACCCAACATTATTTCCTCTTTCCAACAATGTAATTATAAAAATTCTTAAAATTAATTTTGTAGAATTATCTCAATGGGTTAAATTTTTATACTCCCTGAAATGTAATTTTTCGTTCAATGTTTTAACTTTTTTCTACAAGCAATTATCTTTAGCTATGTAATTCTTCCCCTTGTTAAGATTGGATCTATACAAGTCTATACAAGATCTATCCCCTTGTTAAGATTGGATCTTACCAATCTTAACTATGAAATTCTTCCCCTTGTTAAGATTGGTTGTTAAGATCTTTAAAAATAAGATCTTAAAAATCCTTAGTATGACAGAGAACTTCATATTTACATTAAAACGAAAAGAAATTTTCTCCAATAATCAAAAAAATTTATAAAAAATTTTCATCAAAAAAGTACTTTGCTAACATAAAAGTTTTATTTTTCTTGAGGCAAACTGTCATCTGCAGTCAGTTTTCGTGGTTGAAGTTTTGCAGGGATTTTTTAATAACCCCACAAATGTAGGGTATTTATACTGGAAAGTTTCCTACTAGGAATTACTTTCTCTCACACCAATTTAGAAGGCAACAATGACACACTGAAACTATCATTATAAATATCTAAATAATCTAAGTCTTGTCAGTGTTTTCCTTGCTTACAAGTTCCTCGGTCAAACAGAAGCAAACTCATCTTCTCTTTTCGGTGACAAAGTCATGTTTTAACATTTCTATTCCAGAAGGTTAGCATCACCATTATGTATTTGTTAAAATTGAGATTACATATAAACTTCTTGTGCTTTTTATTTCACTGATAACTAGCAAATAAATCCTTTATTGCTACAATAATCTTTGATATAATTCTCTAAGTACATCAATGTTATAATCATGTATAAATTATATCTCTCGATCTCCATCTCAAATCCCATAAAAATACTGCTTTCAACGGAGTATTGCTAAAACAATTGACAGTCTGTCTTTATCTTCGGTAAAAAAACGGTCACCCATAAGACTAAAGTTTATGGATAATAAACGTCCCCTATAAACGTGACATTTATAACCAAGAGCTTAACTGCTTCGAAGGACTTTAAAGGGAAGCAGTTAAGACAAATGTTACAAGAAAGAAAATACAACAAAATATTGCTCTTGTGAATTAGAAGATAACTAAATCGAAAATTTTTCCTTTTTCAACAAACACTTTTATATTATATTAATAAAAATCTGTTAAAAAATTAATAACTGAATCTGCTCAAAACGATCAACTTATTTTTAATTTATATTGAAATAGCAATAACCATGAGAAAAAATTTCTTGAGAAACCTTATTAATTATCTTGAAATTAAAAATTAATAAAATTTACTATCTTTCGTTCCTTTCAATGAATTGCATTTACTGAATTGCATGCTAAATGCTAAATGTTATGAAATGTTATTGTATAAAATTTAAATTAATATCGTAAATAAATGTATGCATTGGTATCTATTCTTTTTATATTTGTAAAAACTATATCGTTTTCCTCCATAAAGCAATAGCCTACTTTATATAAATCTTTATTTTATGATTATTATTTTTAATAAAAATGCATTCTGTTGATTTTATACGAAGAATTTTTTCCTCCATAAAACTGAGTTTGGGGATCTGAAGATATCCCAGGTAAGATTTTGCATTTTGTAACATAATATTGCACAAAATATATTAAATAAATTTGTGTTCAGTCAAGCGGGTAAATATAAACGAATTTTATAAGTTTCACTTTCCTGTCCTTTTTTAAGCAAACAATAGTTGAGAAACAAAAAGAAAAACGTTACTAAATTGTTTCTTCACTTTCTAGTAAAATTTTGTCAACTTTTTTGCCATTTCACAATCAATTAATCTACTCGTACTTGCCAGTTTACAATAACCGTAAGTTTTTACAATTGCACCCTGAAATGAATGAGGCATTGTAAATAACATCTCGTTTTTATCCAATGGCTCTCAACCTAAACAGTTCATTTCGCAAAACCAGTTTCGTTTGCGATGTATACAAAGCATGCACAATCTTTATCAATTGAGTGTTCCGAGTACAGCCTTTTTACTGTATCATAAAACTCATAAGCGGCAAATGGGTCCCTGGCATACTTTCATAATTTCTACAAATGCTCTGAATTTGTTCAATCAATGTTTGAATAAATTTTTTAAGTTTTTTTTTTATCACAATGAAATTCCATTTGTGATGTTGTAATACGACATTTTATTAGAGCATACTCTACAGCCTAAGGTAATTTACTAGACCGTACAGCCACATTCTACCTACATTTTACTTTCTTCCTTAATTATTTGAGGTATTACCAATATTGAAACGCCCTAAACCTCTGCGGCGTCTCTATATGGTTAATTCTTTTATATTTTATTCATGACAACTACTTCCAATTCATCTAGATTGTAAGAGAATGAAGGCTTATTTGTTATGTATGTACATATAATTTTACAGTTGTTATGTATGTACATGTAATTTTATTACAATTATGTCAGTCTCACTTGTATTATAGATAATTGTAAACGTAACACAAAAAATTAGCGAAAATCGGTATAAGCATAATTTAATGATATTTTGTGAAATAAATCATTGAATAACAACAAGGATTAATACAAATAATTTACCTTTTCTTTATCTTACAGAAATTATAGAAATAAATAAACAACAAAACTTTAAAACACGTTAGTGTTTTAAAGTTTTGTTGCTATGATTACCAACTGTTACATTAAATAAGTAAAAATTACCAACGGTGCATTTCCAAGTTTAGTTCTTTCAGAATTTAAGTTTGTCTAAATTCCCTGTGGGCGTAACTGTTGCTCGTTTACAATTACTCCAACTAACCCTATTATTTTAACAGAAAGACATTATTATTATACCCTATTATTTTTAAAGGTCTTTTGATCTGAGCTTCTCAACTATTATAATGGCAAACATTCAAAACCAAAAAACACCTCTACTTGTGGCCTCTGAGAAGTTATTACTCTCCTCCCCACTTCTTCGAACCTAACGGAGGGACTGGCCTACAGATTTATGTTTCCCAACTCCTGTATAAGAAGGGAAACTTTCGAATTGACATCTCTTGACAGATTTCGAATCAAGCACTTTTATTTCGGAAACTCAACCCACTATCCAAAAGGCCGCTCCGACCCAAAGAAATTATGCAAAAATATGTATTGGCTAATCATTTCTAATGTTATCTATTTTACGCAAGATGCTCTGCTTGAATTTTTATATCATTATAATTCTGCAAAAAGCGACACGAACGCACGTTTCCGAACGTTTTATTTGAGTTTTTACTTAGTTTTAAATAATCTTTTGTGTATAAAAGAATTAGAATACTGAATTATTAATGTGCATTAATGTTTTGAGCTTTGGTGGACTTAAGCTCTTTTTCAGATTTCATTTTTTCACATTCTGGAAACAATACTGAAAAAATAAAAATAAAATATTTATCACCAGACTACGTACAATAGTTCTTCTACGTGCTGTTACATAAAAATAAGCTGAATGATTCTGGAAATAACATATAAATCCTAATAGGTTATTTCGGCACATAAATATCCACTGAACAGCTCGCATGCAAAAAATATATAATATTTCAGAGATATTATTTTCAAAGATATATTTTTTGCGAGCGAGTTTCTGAGCGGGTCTTTCAGTCTCATCCTTTGTTTATTATTGTTATTTTTTTTTAGATATATAAGGAAAAGGAAATATTGAATGTAACATATCCTTCCGTGTAGTGAAATTCCATTCCGATCTGAAAAAAATATTTTGTGAAAGCGAAAAATCGTCCTACTACTTGAAAAAGTATGAAAAATGTAATTATCCAAAGGTAGATAAATTTAATATTGTACGAAAGTAATATATAACGCCTAGAGAATGTAACGTCTTTTTCTGAACCAAAAAACTAGTGATATATTAAATAAAAAAAATTTGAATTTAAACATAAACAAGACTGGTAAAATTCGACTATTATGTTTTGTGTAGGTATAAAATATACTATGTTTAGGATAGGTATAAAATCTGCTATGTTTTGGGTAGTTTAAATATCTTCAACTTAAAAGAGAAGGATAAAAACGTTTGAATATCATTTGGCTTTAGGAATTTAAACACAAATTATGATGCTAAGATTTTATTCTTGTATGAATCAATTATAAATACCAAAACAGCAAATCAAATGATAAGAAAAAAGTTGTTTTCGGATGCCTGGTAATTTGAACTAAATCATTCACTACTAAAACGGCAGATATGTTGCAGATTCAGCGTTAGCCAGAATGCAACAAGGTGGCATTGATACACTCAAATTTTGTCACTATAATGAGTAAATACATTCAGGGATAACATCTGAGGATAAAATACCTTTAGGATGACATCTCAGGAATGACATTTTTTTACTTCTCCCCTCGATGCCAACGCAGTGATGGATTTAGGTTCGACGGCGCCCTAGGCCCAAATTAATTTGACGCTCTTATATAATAATAATAAGAATAGTAATAAGGGATTTGAATTAAATTTAGGTATGAATTATATATATGTGTGTGTGTGTGTGTAGCTCTAGCTTCAAGGTTCAGCGTTAGTACCTATTTGCTAGATATTTTAAATTTTACTACTTACACGATTAATTATTTTAAAAAATAATTCTACCCTTTAAATAGTGACATCTTGAGGTTGTCAAAGCAAGAAGAGAAGCATTAAAATTCGGTCTTACAGTTGACAAAAAACAAAATTGATTTCAAATTTTTTGAGCCTCGAAACTTTTGGCTCCCCTAAAAATTTGTCGCCCTAGGCTCGAGCCTCGTGGGCCTAAGCCTAAATCCGTCGCTGTGTTAACGAAAAGACAAATTTATCATGTACCCCTGCATCGATTCGAAAATTCGGATGCGGGTTCAAATTCGTACCCGGCATTCCGAGTTCGGAAAATTCAACGCGCTGCCAATCCTTCGACTATTCAAAAATAAAGTAAAATTTATACGTCAATTCACAAACAGCATCAAATTTACTTAAATATTTTTGAGATTTTTGGCATCAAGGAATTTAAACAGAAAACTTTATATGGTACATATAGGTTCTGAATGGCATCATACTTCAATACACAATTTTTTTATGTGAACTTCAATAACAATAATGGCAACATTATTTTTTAAGTGTTTAATATTCCAATGTGTATAAATATGACACTGAATTTTATGAAGGATTCATTTTGCAAATAAGCAAAATCTCTTTTTATTACAATTAACAAGAAATTTGCCATGCATTCAATAATGACTTAATTTGAACATCAAAAATGTGTAAGAAATATAATTTTTACATCGAAACAATAATCTATAGTAAATCACTTATTAAATTGCAGGAAAAAAAGAACATGTCGTCTGATTTGAAAAATACCTTTGATATTTATTCAAAGAATTGATTCGTGGCAGTTGTAATAAAGGTTCAGGTTTAAATCTACCGCTGGTGTGTATTACAGTCACTACTTTACAAACAAGGATAGGTAGGCTGTCCGAGTTTTGTTCCGTACTATACGAAAATACGAGGCAGTTGCACCCAAAAAGTCCTCCTGGAAGGATTTCCATGGAAACATGTATTTCCCATCATCTTACTATGATGAACCAATGCAAGAATCCAAATTTGTGAGTAACCAGCATTTTGGAAAACTCATAGGGCATCCATTGTTTCAAATTTTTAATATTATTATTATTATTTTAAGAATCTATTTTAGAATAGACATTAAAAATGAAAGAAATATTTTGACATTTCTCAAGACATTTTTCACTTTAATGAGATATTTTTTAATTCAACAATTTATTTTAAAAAATCTTAAAAAAATTAACTTATCTCTGGATAAATTTTACAGCCCTTTTAAGTCATAGAAATGCTATACAAAACTTAAAACACAACTTCCAGTGATACTTAATTCGTTTTATAGAAAAACTTCATTGTAAAATGACTGATGTCTGATTAAATTTTTAAGAAAAGAAAAGTTTATACATATCATTCGAACACTTTTTCTATGATGCATAACCTTAATAAGACTTAACTTAATACTGCTATTAGCATATGCTTAATCGTGCATAAGTAAAGCACTTCATTTACTTTCTTTTGACTTCACTTAGCGGATATAATTTACATCAAATCACGAAATTAATCAGCTCGTCATCTCTCCTTATTCGGATTTTAAAACATTTTACAAATTATCTTTTCCTTAATGTTCATATATCATATACCAAATATTGTACTTGGATTTTACACTGATTAAAAATATTTTTATAACTACACATGTTATAATGACAGTTTTTAAAAAATTTTAGTGAGTAAGAGAAGATATAGTTCACAAGTAATGAGACACCTAAAATTTCTAGTTATAGAAGGCAGCATTTTAAGCTAGCTAAACCAGGTGGACAGCGCATTGGATTACCTACCTGGGGATCCTGGTTTGAAATTCGACAAGCGATGTCAAATCGATAGCTTTTGTGTCTGTACCTGAAAGACGTCCCTACATTCGATCTACTGACATTATCAGGACATTTAAAGAAATCTTCCGAAGTCAATATTTATCTATGGAAAATTAGCATTATAATTGAAAAGGGTCCCCAATCAGTATTCGTTAGATGATAAATTTTATAAATGAAGACCAAAATTTAACTATCCCAGACTAATTGTTAATTTGCCACTTCGAATTTTGGGTTAGGTTTCTTTCTCTTTTCGTTCAGACTTTCTAGTATGCAAATGTGTAAGGTAAATTAGATGTATTAAAAATTTGTTATTGCATATCATATTCATACCTTTTATCAATTTGCATCTTTTTCTAAGTATTATTTTATTTTGACACCAGTTGTTTCTTTTTATATATTTTTTATCCATTATCTTCTTCTCGGAGAAATAAATTCTCAGTTCTAAACTCTTTGAACCTTTTATAATCCCATAAAAGATGAATTGGGTATCAAACTGTTAATAAATGATACCGTATTCTGTCTTCATCCATCAGCTCTGACAGTTCATTTACTAGTTGCTGTTCCTTTCTGAACATTCGGTCCTTGAATTGACAAATTACAATAAAGGGGACTCTATCTTTTTTTTTATATTTTGTCACATTTCTATATGCTGTGTATTTCTATATTCTATATTTCTATATGTATATTTTATTACATTTCTGTAGCTTATTAAAAATACTTTCTTTGCTATATTTTCTGTAAATATTACACATAAATTTAGTTCAGTACTAATCATATGTCTTGGATTTTAGTTTTAATAATATTGTTTTCCCCCTTTTTTTAATTCTTATTTTGTTTATCTGATTCTGTTAATTGCAAAACCGTATCTTTTTTCTTGAGTCAAGTAAATGCCAAAAGAGAGTAATGGAAAGTTTTTGTACTTTTTTACATACTCGCGAAAGCCTTGTAATTTCTACAATCCTTCAAAAATCTTTCATCCAGGTTCTATTCAGATGACTGTTGCATTGCCCCACCCTTATCGTTCTAATCTCGTGATTTTATTGTAACCTATGTATTCTTGCAGCCATCATTGTGGAAATAAACTTTATCTACAACATTCCCAATCTGTAAAATGACGTTTCAGCTCTAGGCACAGTGATACAGTGTAATGTAGTGATAGTTTTTGTATGCCGAGAAGTGGCACAATAAATCTGAAAGCTGGAATGGAATCGAAGTGTAGGAAGGTACAAAGCCCCAAGTGCCAATTTTAAAAGTAGGATTTGGTAACGAAAAAGTGCGTAGGTATCGGTGTTTTATCAAATTGTAGTACGAAATGTGGGTGTAATGTAGCAAGGCCTGTTTAAATCTTCGTGAGTAATGCTGAATCGGTTATATTTCTGTCCTTTATAATGAATAATTACTTCATGTTAAATTGACTAGCGTACAAAAACTTTAACTTAAAAAAATTAACTTTTATAGAAGTATGGTCTACTACCACCAAGTATGGTCTTTTTAGAACCACTTTGCAATCAAATTTTTCAAGTATTGTTAGTGTATAATATAGTAGGTGTATAAAATTATTTTTAAAAAATTAAAAAAGGAATTGTAATAAAAATAGTATATACGTTTGTCAATTATTAGAAATGAAAGGTAATATTTGATAATGCTTCATTAATTTACTGAAGGGGCGGAAATATAATCATTAATTTTACAAAAATAATTATTTTTTAATCTAATTTTATCAAATATTCATTTTATAACAGCAAATTTAATTTGATAATCAAAATATTTAGAAATTAAAGCAAGTAACCAACCAAAGTACTTTTTAAACCATAAAAGTTGTTTTCGTCTTGAAAGACCTTTTCAATTTAATTGAAAGCACATAGGAAACAATGAACATGCTTTAAACATTGAACTAAAACGCTGTTTTTTTGTTTACTTCGAAATTATGCATGTAATGAGAAAAGAAAATGCGTTAGATCCATATTCATTTTCGCATGTAAACAAAATTCTCTGAATTCCTGGTCTCAGGTTATTCTGTAGTTTAATATTCCTCTCTCAAAAAACTGGCATTCCGTGAGAATTTGCAGTAAAGCGAGTTAATGTGTCCTGAACTTGATGGTGAGTTTCTCCAAAAACTTTTCAACACATTTGGATTATCTAAACAAATTAAAAATTCATAGCGCAACTTAGGTTTATGCAAATCTGTTTTTCGTATTTTTCTGTGAAAGAGAAATTTAGAGATTCAGCAGTAAAGTCATGTAATTAGATAAAAATTACTAAAACCTAAATATATTAATTAATTTGCTCTCAGTTTCTGTTTAAAAGAATGTTTAAAATATAGCTAAACTGTTAACACACATATTTTCTAATCAATATTCTCAAGTTATTATACTTATGTGTTTAAAAATCACATGAATTTTGAAAATTTTCATATTAAGTATTATATTTTACAGAAAACTTAGTAAAATTATTGATTAGTAACAATTCAAATATAACTAGAGATTTGAGAAAATACAATATTTTGCTTTCTTTTAGTTTCAAACTTATTCAGTATGCCTCAGTAAGCTTTCAGTACGTAAGATACAACCGAAAATTTAAAAAAAACCAAAAATTTAAACATTTAATTTATATTTTCTATAGTACAGACACTTTTAATTTTCTTATTTTGTTTTTACGAAGATTCATTTTTACAAGTACTTGCATTTTGGATTTTAAACGTTAAGTTTGCTATTAGCGAATTTGTATTTACTTTGATGAATTATTAGTACAAATGTTTAAAATTGTAAAATAAATTATTTTCAGCTTTTAATTTCTTCCTATATAGTTTAGAAAAAAATTAAGAATGAAGTATTTAAGAAGTTCGAATAATTTACAAAGAAAATTATTAGAATTTTAACTCAGCATTTGATCGAGAAAACTTTCGAGTTAATTAATATTTTCATTAAGGCCACTTTTAAGTGTATTTCTTACCTTATGGAGGAAATGATACCATCCAAGAGGAGTTTTGTTAATATACCCTATTCTCTAAAATTATTTTTATAAAAGTATAGTATTATAGTATATTAAGTAAAGAACTATAGTATTTTAAAGTTATGTAAATCTATGAGAGATAATACTTTTATTGAAAATTGTACTATCGATATGAATTTACACATTACTAAAATAACAATGTTAATTTAGTTATACGAAATTATACGAAATTAACATTGAATTTAAATATATTTCTGTTAATTTCTCATTTTATTTTAAGTAACTTTTTTTATTTATTACTTAATAAATTTTATTAAGTTTAATTCAAATATGAAATAGCATGTTTAACTAGCATTTTTAAATTTACACTTTTTGAAGTTATATTTTATCATTTTGAAGCTATGCAATCACCAACTTTACATTCAAATGACTTTCTGTTCAAGAGTACATAGCAATGAATATATATACACCAGTATGCCAGCGTTATTAAAAGTTAAGTAAGCTCGAGATTTAAATAAATCTAAATCCTTGTATTTTTGCCAATCCAACGAGATCATCCGATTTTGTGAAGCCACACCATGAACAACAACAGTTTGAATGCAAAAATGTTAGATATTGTCTAAATAACAAACATAATGTTATGACTGAAGTCAGAAATGATAAAACATTATTAGATTCCAACATTAAGTAAGTAGCCAAGCAATTATAAAAATAGTTTCACTGTATTTTTTCCAGAATGGGGGCCTGAATGGCCGAGTGGCTAGCTCTCTGGCGCTCGGTACCACAGGTTTCGGGTTCGAGTCCCGGCGGTGCCATGGATGTTTGTAGTGGTTCGGAATCCACTTTAAACCGTAGGGCCCGGTCCTAATAGGATCGTAGAGCGTTGCGGGGGCATTGTTACTTCGCGTCCGTATCTTCAAGTTACACGCGCCCCCTGGGTAATGCAAAGCGAGTAACATCTGTGCAGCGCTTGCCTTAAGGCTTCCAAGACCAAGCTGTCTAAGTGTTTGCCAGCTGCATTGGAACAAAAAAAAAATTCCAGAATTATGTTTCTTTTCACGAAATACAAGCGTGAACTTCTGGTACTTTAGAAATTTTCTGAACTATTTTGTTAATGCTGGAATCAGTGGGTTTAAGAGAGAGAAAGAGAAATCAATTATCAATCGATGATTTCAGTTTTTGTATAGATTAAAATTTGATAAATTTATCATTCACAACGCTATAATTTTGAAAATCAAATTATAAATCTCAATACATATTTGCTGGTGGTATTTCAAATGAAACTAATGGCAGAATTTATTATAGGTTTCAAAAAATGAATTATTTTTTAATAAGAATTTTTTTTCTTATATTTGTAATAACTTATGTGATTCAACATTTTAGATGAATTTCATTAAAAATGTACCTTAGTATTAAAATACTCTGCAAAGTAACTTCACTTTTTTATTTAATTAAAAATAATAACAAATAAAGTTGTTATATTTAAAATAATAAAATTTTTATTTTAAATTAAATAAAAACATTAATTAAATATTAAATCAACTAATTTTCTTTACTTTTAAATAGTAGCTATTTCTTCTGATGCTATATTTGTAATTCTAAAAGGAACTTTTTTATAACAAAGCATATTATTAATGACGATTAAATTTTAGACATTTAGATTTTTATATTTGCTTTGTCCATAGTTTTAAAGAAGAGGAATGAAACTTCCAAAATAAAATCGTAAAAAATAAAATAAATAAAAACTAATTGGTAAAAGATGAATTTGCAAAATTCAAATGGGATTAAAGGGATAAATTGATTTCTGTTCAAAAACTTTTTGCTGTCTGGCATTCCGAAAATAATCAATTAAAACTTATAGGAACAATTTTGCTTATTTAAGAAGTTTCGTAATGATTTCTGTACTGCTCAAAAACCCTTAAGTTTTACTTCCTGTATTCAAAGAAATATTTTAATTTTGTCTTTATATCTTTTGTCATAACATTTCACCTCAAACATTTTTTTATCTAGCTACTTTTAATTTTTCATCTTTTTCATGTATTGTTCTTTTGTAAAGATTGATTCCAGAATGACATTTGTTTTGGGAGTCTTACCTCAATTTTAGATAAAAACTAAACATTTTTCTCACTTATGAAATTCGAACTTAACTTAATCAATTTAATTTAACTCGAATCGTATTCCTGTTTCTTTATTATCAACATGAAATTTCAAAATTCTTGTTTTTGATTGATATATATAAAAGTGGATCTAGGGTTGTGTATATTATAGCATAACTTAAAAACTATTTCCTCTTATTTCCTTATTATTTCTTTCCGAAAATTCGTAGGAAAAATTTACGAAAATATTTTTAATTATTTTTTAAATGAAAAAAATCTTTTTTTTCCACCAGATGATATCAACATATAAAAGAGGACAGATTAAAGGTGGAAAAAATTGCTTTATTTAACCAATTTATGTTATTTATGGCGAGTTATTTGAAATCTCAAATATAACTTTTCACAGATATTTTTTCTTAATACAGTATACCGAAAATAAATTGTTTTATTTTCTGTAAACGGGAATTACTGCATCATATCTGATAGTATTAAATATAACTGCCTAGCTGGTTGGTGGGATTTCATGGCACAAGCACTAGTGTTGGCCAAATTGTACTAAACAATGGTTTATATAAAATTTATTTTAAAATAATAGTTATAAATGGTAAGTCATGAAAACATTGTACAACATTGTACATTGATATCAACTACCTCGAAGACCAAATAAAATATTTACATTTAATGCAAAGAAAAAAAAAACTTGCCAGCAAATTTGACTGCAAACGCAGCGTACCTATAAAAAATAAAAAATCGTTTAAAAATACCATATCATGTCTAGCTATAATCCAAGCTCATGTAACTGTCTTTGTAAATCATGAGTTAAGGCATTATCATCTTTATTAGTTTCGCTAACTTCGCTGTCCATTGGCACGGATACACATTCCGATTATGATGATATTGAAGGTTGCTTTTTAAATCTCTTCTTATTCAATATAAATTGCTCTGCAGTTTGTTTTCCATTAACACTTTTTTTCTTTTATGATTGGTTGCGCTTTTTCTTAGGTTTCGCCTTGTAATGGGTTGAGTTTTTCGAGGAACGGTAATTTTAACTAATATCGATTGTGCAGGTATAAGGTGGACGGAGTACCAGAGTCAATGAAATTAGGCTGTGGCGGAGGTAATGATTTAAAGTTTTGAAGTTTTTTACTGATTGTACTAGTCAGTTGCTGTCACTGCTTTCAGTCAATTCAGACACGGAACAAGTATATCTAATTTGCATTGGGTGTAATAATTGTTTTCTTCTTTGTATATTTCAGAGCAGGAAATATTAGCTTGGGTTATCATTTTTCGAGCTTCAGAACGAAGCAAATTGCAGGTGAATTTTAGTTTTTGTATTCTCTTTCCTATATACCACTCAGGGCAAATTTTTGAGTTTGATGTACGAGATTATTGGAAATTGGCACATTTGCAATCAACTTTACAGTATTATGTATATAACCATGCCAAACACAACTTAAAAATTTTTTTTATCTCAACAAGTATTCTTTGAATAACTATATTTTTTACTGTTGAAACCATGAAGTGTGTTTGGGATATATGGTCATACGGAATAATATGGACATTCTGTTTTACATTCTTAGAAAGAATCGAACTAAGGATCTTTAATATTAAATGTATGGTTTTGATGAGTTCGTAACCGTTTTTAATGTAAAATTTTTCAACTCAATTTCGATGTCATTTCAATCTTTCAGTCTCAACCAAAAATAGGATTCAGAAGTAACAGCGAAACAACAATTCAAAAATTTGTTTGATTCTGCTGTTAGAGGAAAGCAAAAACGCTTTGTGTAGATAAAAATGCTCTTTTTTTGAGAAAATGTTGTTTCTATCAGGAGATCATTATTTTGAGTTTTAGGATTCACAGCAGATAGTCTGTATACCATCTTGAATTTTGACAATATAAGTTCAGTACAGTCTTCAATTCATTATTTGGAGCAGAAAAAACCAAGAAACATATAATTTTCGTCCTCCATTCAAATTTCGTTTTTTTTATAACTGGGGTCAAAGACGCGTTTGGTTATGATAAAATAAGGCCTATACCAGGCACTGAATATTTTGAGAGAGAACTATGAATGTGCAATGAAAAATAATTTGGATCCGAAATCGCACTGCCCACCATGAAGTCCTGCTATGTAGTTCTGATTATTGTCTTAGTACTGAACAGAATCACTCCCTTAGACTACTTACATCCTTAGCAAGATGACCTGGAAGTGATCTATCACTTGAATCATAAGAGGCTTTAACTACGAAGAGTTAATAACTATAAATTCATTTAGAAAGTATGAGAAGCCATCTAGAAACTAGAAACTAGAATATACCCGTCTACCAGAAGCGAAGGCCAAAGAAATATGTTGTTCAAACAAGAACCGCAACTCCATCTGGAATTAATTGACAGGATCCCCTTCCATGCACTGCAATCTCGTGAGTCAAAGAACTCCTATTATTAGTTCGTAAAAACAAATCGAATCAAAAGCTTTAAAAAAAGTGACAAAAAATAAATAGCAGAGGAAGAACAGAAAACTGTCAAGTCAATATATAATACACATGAAGATAAGGAATTGTAACAATCTGTTATGAAAATGAAGTCTGTAGTCTCGACAATAAAAATAAAATAAGGACATAACAAGAGAAAGAATGTAATGATCACTGGATTGCAATAGGTACTTGATACCCTTATACCTCTAAAGGAGATGTACCTCTGATGAGTGGTAATTAATATAAGCCAGTGATTTTTTCACCCAGGTTCAGGTTTTTTTAAATCTTATTTTAGGAACTAAAAATAGCATAAGTAATAATAAAATTTTTAAAAAAATTAATACTCTAAACAAATTATTTATTGATATTTTTTCACTGAAACTCTATTTTTTTTTTCCATTTTTTTTTTTTTTTTTTTTAAACAAAATTAAAATCAAGTTGGCTTATTTTAGTTATAAAATTCTTATATTTTTTCTAATTACCTGTATGAAATCATATTTTTTCTATGGAAATGTTAGGGTTTTTTTAAAATTCAGTTTGCATATGTGCCTTGCTTTAAAACAATTAAGAACTTTGTTATTTCTAAAAATATTTATTTGCTCCAAAAAATCTCTCCACTACAATTTGGTTTGTTTTAGTTATTTTAAGATAAGAAGACTTTATAGCATATTAAAATTCCTATTCAATGCACACATACATTTATTGACTCCCTTTACATTGAAGAAAAATCAAATTTGTGTTCAAACACTTTTTTCCTATCAAATATCAAATCTATGTTTGATTGTAAATTTAATAGAGAAATAAATGGAAAATGAAATTTAAGTATTTTAGTTTGAAACTTTATAAATTCCGTGTTAAAATATACAGACATAGACAAAAACATACAAACACTAAAAATCAAGATAAATTAATTAATATATTAAATGCAAAATTTACTTTATTTATCATTTAAGTTTAATTATAATTCATATAAAATACTTATGTTTAAATATAAAATGTATAATTTACTTATAAATTATAGGCTTGTAAAATAATATATGTTATAGCTGGAACATAAGTATTCATACTCTTGATTATTATCATTAATAAAAATTAATTAAAATATTTAATTTAATATCTCGTTTGTACTCTTTTTCTGTATGTTATTTTTATTCAAATGTCACTCATAATCTTATGTATTCATTTTGGCATTTAATGCATGAGATTATGAGTGACATTTCTCTATTCTTGCAGTAGATATTACTTTAATTGTGATTTACGAATGATATGATTTCTCAAACTTTTTCTAATTCGTCCCATAGATGTTCAATGGAATTCGTATTTGAAGACTGGAGCAGGGGTTTCAGCGACCGGAGAATATTATACAGAATCCAAATACAAACTATTTATGTATTATGCTTTGGGGGAATTGTCTTGTTAAAAGACAAAATCACGTGAAGGACAAATATTTTGTGCATTTTTAAACGTTGTTTAAGAACATTTAGATATCTAAATCTACCCATATTTCTTGCAATAAAAGCCAATTCTTCAATTCCTGCAGTACACATACATATCCACACCATGACTCCTCTACCTCCGTGCTTTTTTTTATGTTGTATGCTCTTTCTGTTCATACTATTTATTTTTTATTGATGGAACAAAAAAATTTCCATTATGGAAGATGTTGAATTTGCTTTTTTCGGTAAATATAACTTTATCCCAAAACTCTTTTTGATTGACTATGTACACTCAAGAGCCAAAACATTATGACCACCCGTCAATAACGAGTTGGCCCACCTTTGGCGCGCAACACAGCTTCAATCCGCCTTGGCATGGATACCACAAGTCCTTGGTAGATGGCCGGAGACAGATTGTACCAGATGTTTAAGCAACGGTCACGCAAATCCGAGATATTGCGAATTGGTGGTCTTTGAACTCTGATCTGCCGTCCCAGGACATCCCAAATGTGTTCTATCGGATTGATATCCGGTGAGTTAGGCAGCCAGGGCATTAACTGGAATTCAGCATCATGTTTCTGGAACCACTCCAACACAATTTTAGCCTTGTGACAAGGGGCGTTGTCCTGTTGGAACATTCCATTTCCAGCTGGAAAAACAGAGGCCATGTAAGCGTGCAACTGGTCCGCAATGATGTTCAGATACCCTGTAGCATTCATGGTCTGCTCTACCGCAACCACGGGTCCCAGAGACGCCCAAGAGAACGTCCCCCAAAGCATAATATCGCCACCACCGGCCTGCGTAAGACCTACTGTACATTGAGGGAGCAACTGTTCGCCTGGAAGACGGCGTATCCTGACACGGCCATCAGCGTGATGAATGACAAACCGTGATTCATCTGACCAGGCAACTCTCTCCCACTGATCCATGGACCAGTCACGATGTTCCCGGGCCCAGCGCAGATGTCGGTGATGACGCTTGGTCAGCAAAGGCACACGAGTGGGACGTTTGCTGCGTAGCCCCATGTCCAACAGTGCTCCGATACTATTGTACTTGGCCTTGCATTGTATTGGGCTGTCAGCTGAGCCACTGTCTGGCTCCGGTTTTGTTTCACCATGCGAGACAGTCTCCGACGACCTTTGACCGTGTGGTAGTCCAACACCATATCGTTTACTGTTGGTTTCACCGTCATTCATCGACTTTGCATAAGTACTAACAACTGTAGATCGCGAACAACCCACGAGTCGTGCAGTTTCGGAAATACTTGTTCCGAGCCTTCGAGTCATTACAATCTGCCCTCTATCAAAGTCGCTTAGATGCGCAGCCTTTCCCATCACACACAGAAGTAAGTTAAAGAATGATTCTTCAGATTCTCCAACAGCAGTTAAATACCACTTCCTGATCACGTGCCTTCCACGTCATCCAGGCGAGTTCATTGCAAAACGTAGGGGTGGCCATAATGTTTTGGCTCTTGAGTATATACCATTGCAAATCATAATCTCTTCCATTTATTTATCTTATTTATACAATCAGCACCGTATATATCGTCACCCGCTTATAAAGTCAGGCCACTTATATGGTCAGTTTTTTAAAGTTTCGACTAAATAAATAGGAAACGTGTGTTAAGCGGATAGTAGATGTTCAAATAGAGGAAAATGTGAAAAAAAATTGATTTTTTTTAAAAATTTTGAAATATATATATCTTTAGCGTAGAGATAAAAATAATTATCAATTTCTGTTAATTTTTCGGGAAATTGTGAGCAATTAAAACTCGTAATGTAATAAGCTTAGCCAAAAAATATGACGTAGCAGACGATAAACTTGACTCTTCGAGAAACGAAACCTAAATTTGTGGCACACTTACCGTATATTTCGGCGTGTAACGCGCACCTATACTTTCAAACTGCTTTTTTTTATAATTTTTAGGTGTATTCGCATATAACACGCACATTTTTTTTTTTTTTTGACGCAGAAACCTAAAATATACATATGCAATACTCTTATCTTTCTGAGCTTTGGACAATGGTATACTTCTCGAACTACAGCCATAAAGGGCAAGAAAAGAGAGAAGGCATGACAAAATAGGCGCCATGGTACAGGATTTTCCCGGACATTTCTACAGGCTTTCGTTTTCTTCCTTCTTTTCGTATGATGTACGAGGTGGACGATTTATCTTGGAACAAACCAGAACACCCTGAGACTTTTTATGCACTCTGTAGCATATTCAATAAAGTTCATGATATACCCTTCAGTAGTAAATATGGGTCCTGCGAAACGAAGCAAACACAGTACTGGTTTCAAAAACAAAGTGATTCAATTTGCAAAAGAAAATGGGAATCGAGCTGCAGCAAGGATGTTTGATGTCAATGAAAGCTCCATACGTGAGTGAAAGAAAAATGAAATGACAATCATTAATATGCCAAGGAATAAATGTGCTTTGCGTAAAGGAGTAATGAAATGGAATATTTTAGATGTTTTTTTATATACAGTGGATAAAAAAAGTATTGCCAATTGCCTATAAACGACCATATTTGCTAACAAAGTATGTTTACAAATTTTATTTTAACATAGCCATTACAGAAGGAGAAAAGACAAACAAATATAACGAAATTTTTATTTAAATATTTTTTTAGTCAAAATCTACGAGAAAATCCAAATTTTACATGATAAAAAAAGTATTGGCAAAATTATGAAATTGACAAAATTATGAGCGAAAACAAAATCAGTATATGTTTAGTACTTTGTATGCATACCTTCTGCATCTATAACAGCTTGTAATCTATTTCTCATAGAGGAAACTAAGGTCTTTGTTGTACTGTTGGGAATTTTGTGCCACTCTTTCAAGAGTAAACGTTTGAAGTCTTTACTTGAAATTTTATGTTTCTTGATTTCTAGATCCAGCAGGTGCCATAAATTTTCATTTGGATTGATGTCAGGCGATTGAGGTGGGGTTTTTAATTGGCGAGGAGCATTGTAGAGTAGCCATTCACGGGTGAGATTCGCTGTATGCTTGGGGTCATTGTCTTGTTGAAAAACGAATGATGTTCTCAAGCCAAGATTTTGGGCACTGATTTTTAAGTTATGGTGCAAAATGTCAATGTATGTACGTGCTGTCATAATACCATCAATAAAATGCAGGTTGTCAATTCCATTAGCTGCCATACAGCCCCAAACTAAGACGCTGCCTCCACCATGTTTTACAGTAGCAGTTAAATGTTGCTTTTCCAATTCAGTATTTGGCCTCCTCCACACATATCGTCGTCCATCACTGCCGAAAATGTTAAACTTTGATTCGTCGGAAAAAATAACTGTGTTCCAAAACTCTTCAAATAAATCAACGTGGGATTTTGCGAAATCTAACATCTTTCTCCTATTTATTTCCGAGATGAATGATTTCTTTCTGGCTGCCCTTCCATAATAACTTCTCTCGTGTAAAATATTCCGTACAGTCTGTACGCTGAAAGTCTTTTGCGAAGTGAAAGCAACATCTCTAGCTATCTGGGGTGCACTTATTTTAGGGTTTTTCTTAACCTTGTTAGTAATAACACATTCTTCTCTTGTAGAAAATATTCGAGGTCGTCCACTTTTAGTCATATTTTCCGTTGATCCTGTTTCCTTGAACATTTTTACAACACTTCTGACAGTAAATAAACTTATATTGAACTGCACTCCTATAGCACGATAAGTTAAACCTTCATTTCTGAGCCTAATATTCGTGTTTTTAACAACTCCAACTCCTTTGATTTCGAAGTCATTTTACTGCGGTAATCGCAAAATAATGCATAGACACTTTTCGAGTAGTTTTGCAGACTTTATACCGGTAGAGTTTCTTATCAGTCGAAACACGTGACTTCAATGTAACAAAATTTGCATAGCAGTTAAAACTTTGCCAATACTTTTTTGACATGCAAATTTTCGTTTTTGAAAGAAAAAGTCGTAGAAAATGCAAATTAAAATAAAATTTTTACTATTTTTATATATCTAAGATGTCTTGTATTTAATTACGACAGCTAAAATTGCATAACGTTTTATTTATTTGTAAATATAAATAAATTAAGGCAATTGCCAGTACTTTTTTAACCCACTGTATGTTTCCATTTTAAAAGTTTTCTCGCGTTATTATCATTATCGAAATGTCATAAAGTTTAGTGTACATGTTAGTGAATAGCATTAAAGAAGATGTAGCTTTGATTTTCTTTAATTATTTTTTTTTTTTGTATATACATTTTAAAATTTATTACAACCTTTAACAGTGATTATTGTATAAAAATCGACTAAAAATTCTTCGAATAACAGAAAATATTTATTTTTCATTAATATAAACGTGATTTAAAATTCCAAGCTAAAGGTTATTTGTTTAAATGAAATTGAGGAATTAATTTAAAAATTTAAGATAAAAATTCAAACTTTTGCCGCGACAAGCATTTCAACCAATTTTTTAAAAAACACATCCATAGAACAAAAAAATGTTCCTCATAAGCTTTACATATTGCCTTGCCCTTAAAAATTAACTACAGAAACGTCATTTTTAATATGATTACATAAGAAAAATTAGTTCATATTAAAGAAAAATACATAATACACTAAAAACTTAAAATAAAAATTTTGTTATTTCAATGTCAGCTGACCCCTTAAACCACCCTGATAAACCACTCCGATTATACCACCTTGAATAAATTATACTAGATAGCAAAATGTCTTTATATCGTGTAATGCTTTGAAGGAAAAATCCTTGGAAATTGTTAATCAACTTGACGAATCAATCTTCATCGCTAGCAATAGTTTGCTACAGATATTTAATTCAGGCTTAACTTCTTTTCAAAAGTTGTTTTCTGACAAGCTGCTGATTTTGATGAGATTCTGTGTTGCAGAACGTTCTCGAAAAATATGAGCTTGCCAATGTTTTCAATGATGACAAATATGAGCTCCTTTTTCGAATCTTGTCAGACAAAACCATCTGTGTAAAGAGTGAAAATGTATAGGAGAAAGACAAACACAAACTGGAGAACTGTGAGGATAGGAGCAAATATGGAGGATATGAAAAATTGATTTCCTTAATGATTGGAAAAATTGCCTGTCTCCTACCACGTTATTAAAATAACTGTGGATGACAGCAATCATATGAGATAATGTCGTGTCAATATGGACAATATTTTTTATTAAAGTAAAATTCTATATAATTATTGTATAATTCACATGTTAGACTACATTCTATATGAGTTCCTTGGAGTTGTTGGTCTCTGCACCTGACCGGATGGAAATCCGATATGTCCAACGGAATGACCCGTTTCCGGTGGGTGCAGGTCTTTTGTCATTGCGGATGAAGGGGATATCTTTGGGAAATATTTTAATTGGCAGGGGTCATAAAAAAAATTTAGTGCCAGATGGTCAAAAGAACAGTTCATCAAGACGGGAATTTGGATTTATGGACTGGGGTTGAGTCTACCAAACGGATATAGATTCTGATATGGTGTCGGTAACCGCCCCCCCCCCCTCTGAAAATGACCTGTAAAATGGGATGTGTGAGACTTCGAGAAAAGAGATAGAAGGAGGAACCGGGAGAGAAAGAAAAATGTAAAAAAGGGTGAAGACGGCGCTCGACGAATGGGAAGGAACTGCCCCATCCCTCGTAATGAAGTGCTGGAGGGCCGAGATGAAGAAAGAGCGGTCTCCGAGCATCAGAGCCCAAAACTTCATGCCCGATTCAAGAGCCCCATGAGCTGTTGGCTATGAAACTTTGAACAGTGGTGATAGATTTTATTCGCCATGATGCTTTGGCGCCCGACTCTCGATTTCAACGAGTTAGCAGAAGATCCTTCGGCTACAGCGTCTTTAGAAAAAGGTAAATGCTCATCCATGCGACATGATATGGACATGTTTCCCCAAGCTTCTTGCCCGACACAAGAGCTCCATGAGCTGCTGGCCCCTGCTGCAACAGATATGAACAATAAAGAAAAAAAAAGGTACCCCTCCTTCCCATCAGTTGTGGCAAGCAATAAGCCAATCACAATATTGTTTTATTATTAAGTATTAATTTGGGATTGCGGTAACATGTATAAATTATATTTTTATTAATGCATTATCAGAATTCTACCCTTTCTTAGATTTAATAATATCTAGTATCTGTATGTAGTAATTCAAACTTAATTTTGTAAATATCAATAAATACTCCTTTGTCAATATTTAAAATCTTGAAATTTGTTTGTGAAATATTTCATGTGAGTGTGTTTCCTTTTCTGATTATATAAGTCTCTGAAGGCATGAGAACTTGTAGGTATAATATGTGGTATGGGTTATTGGGGAATTCATAATGGTTATCGTGTGTGTTATGTAAACTGTGTAGCTAGTTGTTTCCAGAATAGGGTTTTTGTTTAATTTAAGGTTTTAAAGTAATGAGCAACACCACAATAAATCAGTTAGAAGATGGGATCGAAATGTTTTCAAAAAAAAATTAGGAAAGTTACAATGCAGACAACTGCAAAGTTTATTTCACACTTGTTTGAAATCAACTAAACATTTTCCTGCCTCCCGTCATGTCCCATCCGTCCGTTCCATTCCATCCGTCAGTTCCATCCCTCCACCAGTTCAATTCATCCGTCCGTTCCATCCGTCAGTTCAATTCGTCCGTCCGTTCAATCCGTCCGTCCTTCCATCCATCCGTTCCATCAGTCCGTCCACACGTTCTATCAGTCCGTTCAATCGATCCATCCTTCCGTTCGATCCATCCGTCCGTCCATCCATTCGTTCCATCCGTCCATTCGTTCCATCCATCCATCCGTTCCATCCATCTAACCATCCTTTCCATCCATCCAACCATCCTTTCCATCCATCCATCCACTTTCTGGTTTCAACAATTTTCTAGATTTGGAAGATTTATAAGAAAACTTCGAGGAGGATCTTCACTTGTATGATCAACTCAATGGGACTCAATGCTAATTTTGCAACGTCATTGCCGGAATCCTGCTTCTTCCAGTGTGAAGACGGACGTTTAAGATTTTAGAAATAGCATTTAGCGCTAAATATTTATTTAAACCAATAGAACCGTATAAAACCATCTATAATACAAGGGGGATTCAAAATTAACTATATATATAGTTGAAGCTTAACTATAGAAAGTGCCTTCTACAAAATATCATAGCTGTTATTGAACTAAAAGAAAAATTGTAAGTGTCAATAAGCCTTGAAATTTTTATACACAAACGTTTTTTAAAATAAATATAATTTTTTTAAAGTTGATAATACCCCAATCTTAAATATTTTTAATTTTATTTCATTCATAAAGATCACACAAAGATTTTCTATAGTTGAAGAAATTAATTTTTTAACAAAATTGTTTTTTATACAAATTTAAGAGCAAACCACCCTCATAGTTTGTATGTTGATTACAAAATAAACTTTTCGAATTTTTACATATTTGTGGTGTTAAATATATCTCAACAAACTGTGTAAAAATTGAAATAAATTAAATTTAGTTTAAAGGAGGAAAAATTCATTTCAATCATAATTCTTTTTATTTGAATGTTGGCAAATTATTTAGTACAACGAAGTATTGCTATGATACAGCTTTTCAACACAATTAGAAAACTATTCATGATACAAAAGTACTTTTCTATATTTACACTTATGGCTTGAAAAGTTAATTTTAGAGAAAATATTTCAGATATCCAAAAAATTATACCTTAGTGAATATTTGAAATCAACGCTAAACAAATTCACCGAGATTTTATCCCTTTTTATTTATCTAATACAAAATCATAATATCCATATACTAAACAGTTAGTGTAAAAAATTGCTAACACTAATTATTAAATATTCTAATTCTAAATCAAAATGTATGTAATTATATCATAATGAATGCTGAATGCATGTTAATAAATTTTCAGATTATCAAATATTTTTATTCTGCACAAAATATATGTAGTTATGTGCAAAATTGATGTCAGCAGTAATTATATTAATAAATTTTAATGCTGTCCAAAAAACATTTTTCAATATATTATTAAGAGGTTAAAGTTGACAACTTTCTTTTATTTGAGCTCAGACAAACAATGTCTAATTAAAATGTCTGCATTAGCTGTACAGATACATTGAGTTTCTGGAATCAAAGATATAAAATGCAACTTTTCAATTATTGATTGTTCTAATGAGTTTTTTTTATTTATACACCCTAAAAATATACTTTCTTATATATGGCTAAATAAGTTTTTAAAATATTATGTATGTTTAAACAACGTTGACAACAAATTGTGTGGGCCATTTTAAATGACCTCTGTTTATAATTCATAAATATTCTTTAATTTCACATTTATCTGTTTCAAATTCAAGATTCTTATTTTAAACTAATAACTCGCTACGAAACTTGCAATTAATTTTCACGCAAACTTGCCTTTCTACAAATTCCCTTATGTAAATTAAAACGTCTTCCTCACTTATATTTACTTCAGCATCATCACACGAATTAAATGTTTCATATAAAATGTCCACAATGTTAGATTGTTCAGAATATTTATACAATTTAAAAGACTCCGAAGATTTTAATTTGAATTAACCTTTTCTCTCTGAATGGCGTTGTATCCAACTAATTATTTTTAATTTACCTTTAGGATTCAAACACTTGCAGACAAAACGCATTGCCTCCCAACATCTCTTGATATTGTCCAAATCTAATGGATTGATATTGTCCTCTAATGGATCTGTTTGAAATGTTTGTAACAAAATATACTTCACATAACATGTTTCGGAAATGTAATTTATTAATTCTATTAAAGATTATTCCAAAATTTAATTTATTAATTCTATCAGTAATATTAAAGAAAAATTAGTCTCTTTATTAATTTTACCACTTCTAACAGAAAATCCTGATTCTTTTCATTCTGGCCGTTTTAAAGAACTTAAATTTTCCCATCAACAAAGCCAATTTTTAAATCTTTTTAAAAACAACATATTTTTATCACTTATATTTTCTATTGGTTTACAAAAGTCATCATTTAATTTTAAACCTTTTGTAGGATATTTAACATTAACTATTTTCCACCATTTTAGTATAAAACAATAAATATTGACGTATAATACCCATTTCCATTTAGTTCACTCTATAAGGCAGCTAGCTATGTTTCTTTCATGAGATTTAAAACAAATGAAACATTTTGTTTCTCAAATGAAGATGGATAAAGAACTTTTTGTGATAATTTAAGTGCTATTTTTACAACTGATACTGTATCAGATTCATATTTTTTAAAAGATTGAACACTTGCCAAATAAATTTCAAAAATTCATTTGGATTAGAGAAAAGAAAAATTTGATCTTCTGTTATTTATTTCAACCAATTATTTCTAATAGATTTTATTAAGTGCACAATGTTCAAACAAAAATATTTTTTTTGTTATTGAATGCAGCATTTTAAGTAGCCAATACGCATTTTAGTAAACATATTTCTATTTAATCTATTGTAAACCCTGTAAAATCTTTTAAAAGCTTTATAACTCTTAAGACTTTTTGAAAACAATACATCAGTTTGGTTTTTCCCTGGCATTAATACAATTATATGTTTATGTTTAGAGAATATTGATGTTATCATAATAATACTATGATTTATGAATATTTCATCAAGTAAATGCACACATTTGTTTTTCATTTTCTTTAAGTAATTCAACTATTTTCTTTAAATATGATATATGATTATTATTATCAAGATTACTCTCATTATTAAAGGGGTTAGATTATTTTTTAAGATAAATAGAATCAGGCAAAATTAAAATTTTTGATAGGCTGAAGGATAATAGGCTTTAGGTTTATAGGCAGAAGAATAACTGAAAAACATTTACAAGCAAACATTTTATTTGTTGAATACACAATTTTGGTTGAAATGAAATTATTAGTTTGTTCAATTAAAACATCAATAATAAAATAGTTATCACCTTCTTTTTCATTCTGTTTTCTAAAATGTTCAAGTACTTTTGCAGTGCTGTTTAATTTGTCTTCAATGCAGACATTCTTTTCATCATAGCTCCCAAGTTTAATTAATAAACAATCAAGTTTTGTTTGCTTGTAGAATAAAAGTAAGACATTTATTATACAGTGTGGTTTCACCATGCCAAGCAGTCACAATCAAATTCCTCCGAGGATCTTGAACATTACAAATATTTAGCTTATAAAACAACACATAATTTCCTCTATAAAGAGGCATTCTTTAGTTAACTTTGCAGAAAAATCATCGAAAATCATCGATGTCTTGTAAACACCAGACCGTAAACTTTTTCCCTCCCTTTTTTAAATTTAATTTTTTTCCACAAATGAAGTTGTTTTTGGTACAGGGCCACTAGATAAATATGCAGGTTAATTTGGAGATATTGATGGGTATGCATCAATAGATAATTTTACACAGTTAAAACAGATACATCCTATCAAACAACACGATCTTTTATAATAATTAAGTTCTCACTAACATGCCGCTTGCAGACAACAGTAGTTAGATATGACGAAAAGTCTTTTTGGTTAAATTTTTAACCTACAAATTTCTTTCCTTTTCTTCTGTCTTCCTCTTTGGGAAAATAAAAGCAATCAATGTAATCTACTGAATTATTATAATTAAACTTGCAGCATGGACCACAGCAGACTCTAAAAAAAGAAACTGTGTTTTAGGTTACTTTGTAAATTTTCATAATTCCTATATAATTATTCAATAGTTTGTATGCTTAACAAAACAAAAATTGACTAAAAATAACAAATAGAAAAAACCTTAGTATTCAGTGTTTCAATACAACTCTTTTCCCTTCTTTAAAGTCAAATAAAAATATAAAAAATCTCTGAATAATTTAAATGCTAATTAGTAGACGCATACAAATTCCCAGACGAGCGAAAAATAACAGTTTTAAAATATAAATAACAAATGTGTTGAGATTATAAAATATTAAAACTTTAGACCTATGTACTAGGGAATTAGGTTTTTTCCAAAAATTTATATAATTTCTTATTTAAAGTCTAAATATGTATAAAATACACAAGTGTAAATAAAAAATTAATTAGTTTCTTATATCTAACATGTATAAATAATGCAGACCTAGCATTACAAGGCTTAACTTTTTCATTAAGAAATTATTTTATAACACTACAGTTACGAATTCAAATATTGAAATAATACTAAAGCAATATTATTGAGCAAATAAATGTACAAAACAACACATAATATTTACAACATTCAAATTCAAATAATGTTACTAAACACACTATTGACAAGCGACAAGAAAGTTGTAGTCGATTAGCTCAGGAGGGATTTCTTTTGTTCTTGTAAATGATTTCTTCCTTGTTTTTTTCTTGTAAATCATGATGCGATTTTTATGCCATGGTTAAGGCTATAAAAGACTGATTCCTCTGGTTAGCCTCGATTCCATCAAATCCCTGCCCAAATTTGTTAACAATTCCCCAAATTGTTAACAAATTTGCAGTCGTCAATTCATTTAATTTGGTCCTTTACTTATGGGCTTATTTTTATGATAACCAGTCAGACCATTTTTTAAAACGATCCGTCTGCCCCCCCCCCCCCTAAGGTCTTTTTTATGTCATACACATATTGTCATTTCTTACTTCGGTCTTGTTGCAGGAAGTGCTTTTTTGGGAGAAAGTTTTCATTGTTATCAAGTGAATTTTACATTGTTACATTATGATATTTTCAGTCTTTTCATAGTATTTTTCATCGACAAAGTAAGCAATACTTCTTAGTTAATATTTAATTGTTTTAATTTAATTTCTTTTTAGTTACCATTAAGTAAATCTTATATCTGAAAATCCCCACTTATAATCATTTCACTTCTGCTACTGAATACTATTTATTTATATTTCTTGTAATAATTATTTATGTCCTCTATGTTACGAAAATCTATCATGTATTTAATTACTAAAATGTTAATGTTTAATTTTGTTATTTCGTGAGCAGAGATCCTTGTAGAATATCATGAGGAATAAATCTAAATTCTACATGGAAGTAAACTATTTTGTTAACTATTTATTGTTCTAATCATATTTGGAATTTTCGTTGAGATTAATTTAACTCTTTCTTATTTTATTAAAAAATAATGACAGAAGTACGAAAATTTACTTCAAAGCAGAACATTTGAATTAATTTTTTTTTATACTTAAAAATATAAATATAAATAAATAGCTTAAAAAATATATATATAAATAAATAGCTTTAAAAATATATATATAAATAAATAGCTCAAATTATTGATGCAGTTGGTATTTCTCAAGCTACCGAAAATAGTGAAAAAATTGTTCCAATCATTAAGATAACTATTCTTTGTGGTCGTTAAAGTATTGCTTTAAGAGCACATAGAGATTTTGGACAATATTAAATAAAAAATGCACTATTCGTCTATTTGGAGAAATTTAATTTTATTACTTTTCGTGCACTATTAAGAGAAATAATCGACGCCGGTTTTAATAAATGATTTTCAACGCTGTGCCAAAACTGTTACTGAAATTAGTTGGAATATTCAAAACCAAACAATATCTGCTTGTATTTTACTAATTCTACTACAAACAATACAAGTTATAAATTCCTTCAAGTGTTTTTCCATATTAGCCGTTGATATCCAAAATCCTGTGGCATATCCAAAATTGAAAATTTTTCTTTATGCATTTGTTATGTAAAATATGCCAAATATATAAATTTATATTTTTATTTATTAATTTAATTATTTTGCTTATTTTAATTACATTATTATTATTTAATTTATTTTTATTTATTTTAATGTATATTCTTATAATTAAACATAAAATATATATTTTTACAGTTCGTACCTGTTTCAAATACAACAGTTCAATCTTTGGCGAATACAAAAATTGAATGTCTGAAAAATTACGAAACAAATTTATAATATTTATATGGACAAAGTTACGATGTAGCATATTCCATGAGATTTTGGACATAGAAATTTTGTGGAAAATTGGAAAAGTGGAAAATTTAATTGAATACAAACAATCATTTAAAACAAACACACATTAGCCACAAGCACTCTATATGCAACTCATCCCACAGTTTAAATTTTGTAATAGGAAATGCTATAAAAATGAAAGATTTTGAAAAAGTATTGATAATAATTTATAAAATACATAACCTTATTTCACATATTTCGAAAAAATGAAATGTACCAATAGCAAAAATTGAATATGCCCTATAACACAATAGGAAAAAATTACTACAACTATGTCCTGCTAGACGGATAGAAAGACAAAAGTCAGTGACAATAATACTAGAACTCTTCAGTACTATAGTTTACAACCTGGACGATATAGTGTCTTGGAATAACAGAGATGCATCGTCTGCTGCTGAAATGTTATTTCAGGCCTTGAGGCAAACTTTTTTTTTAGTAGCGTTGCTTGTATTAGATAAATTTTTCGGATATGCAGTTCCACTGAGCAAATTGTTACGAAAAACTTATGCGATCAAACTTATGCTGCATTAAATTTTGATGGCGTTAATGTTTACATTCTAAATTCTATTCGCAAAGATTCAGAAATTCAATTTAAAAAAAAAATTTACTGCCATTATTGATCTATCTCAAAAATTCAATTTTGACAAACAAACAAACAAACAAGAATTGCCTCCCAACAAAAATATCAGCCTAATAGAAAAAAGATTTTTCTAAAAAAGGATATTTATCCCATTAATTGCAATACTATATTTCAAAAATTTTATACAATACTGTTATCTTTTTTATGTATTTGGACCAAAACTAATACAATGTAAAAATTATTAATAAATAATATTCAAAATTGGAATTTCGATTTTAGATACATTACCTATTATTTATTGTTTAGTAGTACATATTGAGCTCTCTCAAATGGTTACATTTTTTTTTCTCATTCCAAAGCAAGCAAACAAACGAATATTTAACGATTGTTAGGGACTTAACAGTTACAACAGATAAAAGTTCATTTTTGTATATCAAACAATTTCATTAAAAAAATTTGCATTTGTCATATTATAATCTTTATAAACTCAAAGCAACGATTTTTAAAATATCCTTAAATGTTAGATTACATATTCATTTTCGATAAATGAACACAATTCTGACATACGACTACTACAACACACCACATCACTGCGCCAAGAGCTGAGTTGCCCCTATACAATTTGGGAACGATGTGGGTGAGAAGTCTGATTGGGCTCTGTGACGCTCTACAATCATGAGACCGGGCCCTACGGCTTAAAGTGGATTCGGAACCACTACAACACGGCCGGGACTCGAGCCCGTGACCTGCGCACCTAGCGCCAGACACTCGGCGACTCTGGCCCCACAATTCTGGCAGAGCAAAACTACTTTAAAATGTCTGTTTTGTCCCTCATGTATTATATGGTCACATTTTCCTGGACCAGTGGTCTGGCCATTTAACTGATATTAACCATATAAGGTTTATTCTCCATACATTTGTCCATTAATAAGTTTGATGTTGTATCTTTTAACTGTATTTGAAGACAGCTTTATGACAATATTCTGATATCAGAGAAATTAATCTGTTATTTTTAACACTTTTAATCACATATCTCTCCTTCTCGAAAATAACTTCCGGAATCTTCCTCGTATTTCATTATTTATTAAGATGCCATATTTTAAAACTTCCACACATATTAAATAGTTGCACGATGTCCCGACATCAATTCCAATTTTTGCATAACGACTTTGTTAACTTTTTATTATGATGATGTTTCTATTTGTTTCAAGTCATCTTGTCACGTTTCAAATTCACATCAGAAATTTAAATTCCCGTTTGAACTTTGAATGTGGAAAGGACTGATACTAGTAAATTTTGGAATTTTATTGGGGTTTTATTGTCATTTTACAAATGTAAATTTCAGTGCAATTCAAATTAATATGTTTTTTTGTTTTTTTTATTTTTATTTTTAATTAAAATTACATTTGTAAATTAAATGTAGATAGCTAATAGTTTACTTTGTTATATTACTAAATATGGCTAAAAAAAATAACTATTAGTCATAAAAATATTTTTTTAGAAATTTGAATAGCTTTTTTTAGCATCATGTTCTTTTAGCATTAAAAATAGTTCAGATGTTTTCTCATAGGTGGCGCTACTTGTATAGCACTAGCTAAATCAGGTTAGCTTTGCAATATAGTATTCTAAACTATGGCGTCTCTAGCAGTACGAGCACAATGCGTAAGTTGGTTGTTGTTTGTTGTTTCTTATCCCACTTGGCTGGCCAAGCCCACGAGCCCATATGGACTCATGATTGAAGGGGAAGGAAGCAGCTTCTGTTGTGATGGAGCACCCGTAGGTAGAAGCCTGACTTTTGCTCCGTGACGCTCTTACAGTCATAGAAGACCGGGACCTACGGCTTAAAGTGGATTCCGAACCACTACAAACATCCATGGCACCGCCGGGATTCGAACCCGAAACCTGTGGCACAGAGCGCTAGACACTCGGCCATTCAGGTCCCATGCGTAAGTTGGTGTGTGTATATATATATATATATACATATATACATATTTCGATATATTTATACACTAATATCTAAGTCAAAATCTAAAACATACTTTAATTATTTTTAGTAAAAAGTAAGTAGACAAAAAAAGAATTTAATTATGCACATTAATTTTAACATGTTCTAAAATTTAAATTTAATGCCAAGGAAAAACTTTTGATAAATGATTGAAAACTAGAAAATATACCAGATTGTTAATATCATAAAACAAGTAATATAAAAAAAAAAAATTTAAGTCAATTCCTAATTTTTTTCACTGTATTTCCCAATATTTTCACTATTGCAGAAAGTCCTTTAAAAATAATTTTCATTCATTTTTTTAAGTTTATCTGGCCCCATCTATTGGTAGATATATGCAACTTAAATCTAAAAACAACTAAAATTAATTAATTAAATTTAATTACTGAATTAATATTTGAAAAAACTGTATTAACATCCACTACAAGTTCAAAAAAATCTATTTGAACTTGAGTGAATGAATAAAAAGTATTTTATTAACGATTGAAAATATGAATAAGATATATATAGGGAGAGTGGGAGCTAATAGAAGGAATTGAAATAAAATGAATTCAGTGGTTAAATTTGATAATCATATCGATTTGCTCTTTGATTTATCAAAACCACTATATCCAAGAAACTGTCTCTTATTTGGTATGTTAACATTACATACTTTTTAATAAGAACTTGAAACGCTCTTCAATAAATTTATTCCATCAAAACTTTGAATAAACTAAAATAAATAAGATAAATGATTACCTCAGTAGAAAAAAAGAATTATTATCCGCTTATCTCATTAATTTATATTTTTCATTATAAAAGTGCAATTTCTAATTTAATTTGGAGTTAAAAGTTCATAATCAATTAGCCCATCAGGTTAATCAATACGCATTCTACTGGAAAATTTCTTTAATCGAGAATTTTATCTGATTATGTTCTCAGTAGAGTTCACATTCTTAATTTTTCTGAAATTTATAAACTTCGTCTTCTTGCATAATGATAGATGGCTTTTTCTTGGCAATTTTATAAAATAACTGTTATGCAAAAGAATTTTTTTCTTTTCTAAAACTGCTTTAATCTCTATCGAACCATTTCAGGAGCTATAAATCTAATAAAAATAGTAATGATTTTGATGTTTGTTTTGATATTCCTTCATTAATTTTAATTATTGCTGTTATGATCTGAAAATATTCATCACATAATTAATAAGTAGCAGTTACTGAAAGTTGATATATTAGCCTCACCTGGGGAGTTCAAAAATGTTTTCTTAACATTTTTAAATTTATGTATAACAAGTTGATTTAAAATGAAATCACATGTGTATTTCATAAATAAACCTCATGTTGAAATGTATTTTTAACAGTGAAATGTATCTTAACTAAATCGTTTTGTTTTAAATCAAAATGGAACTGCTAGTATAATAAAACAGATTATCTATGGAAACTTTCACGAAAGTTGTGATTTCAATTGTTAAGGAATAGTGGCATAAAGTTTTTGAAATGACAAAAATATGTTAATGATAAATATTTAATCGCGAAACAATATTATAATCATTGAATTATCTAATTATATATAATAATCATTTAATAGTTACTGTAATTATTTATATATTTAAAAATAATACTTATAAATTGTTTTGGAAAATCGTAATTTCCTCCTTTTAATAGAAAATAATCAGTTTTAATATATAATTTTGTTATTGAAACAAATTTTACAAATTTTTACATATTCAAATGCGAAACAATATTATAATCTTTGAATTATGGAATTATATATAATCATCTTCTAATAATTACTGTAATTATTTATATATTTAAAAAGGAATCATTTTGGAAAATGGTAATTTTCTCCTTTTAATAGAAAATAATCAGTTTTAATATATGATTTTGTTATTGAAACAAATTTTACAAATTTTAAATATTCAAACGCGAAACAATATTATAATCTTTGAATTGTGGAATTATATATAATAATCTTCTAATAATTACTGTAATTATTTATATATTTAAAAAGGAATCCTTTTGGAAAATCGTAATTTCCTCCTTTTAATAGAAAATAATCAGTTTTAATATATAATTTCGTTATTGAAACAAATTTTACAACCACGAACATATTTCCCAACTTTTACAATTATTGACATTCGAAATATTGTCTCAGTTTGAAGTAAAACTATTTTAGTAGATCGACAGTTTCTGATTAATTAAATGGGAAAAGTTCCTACAATGAGTTACAGTTAAAACAATGATGCTCGGAGGAAATATTTAAGTACTTGAGCTTTCTCTAACTTTCGATACCGTGAAATTCAACTCGTTTAATCTTCGGAAATACTGGAACGCAGAAATTCCTGTTCTAATCGTTGACATTCAAGATAATTTCTCACTAGATGCGACAGACGATTTAGAAAGTAGTTTGAAAATCAGTGGGAGCCAATCTTCTAGGATAATGCAAAGAGGAGGAATGGCTTATCTTAAATTAAAGGGAAGATGACATGGCATGGAGTAGAGGAGACTTGGAATAAATGATAATTAGAGATTAGGTATCGTGTACGAAGGCACATACAAATCAAAACCTTGAATAAGTTGTGAAGCCAACACGTTTGTTTATTAAATTTAGGAAAACCGGAGATGTCTGTGAATGAGATTTTTTTTTTTTCTATTTCCGAATTTTGTTTTTGGAGGATTGGTTTATTATTATGTAATATCTATTATTTTAATCTATTCTGGTTGCCTATTAATTTTATACGAAGTTTTATAAATAAAAATTTTAATTTTTGGAATTAAAAAGATTTCATATATTTTTTTTAAAGTAAGACTAAAATTTGACAGAAATTAGCATATGAAAGTAATGTTTAATAATGTGTAACATAAGGCCAAAGTTCAACAAAAACGGATTCGGATATAAAGATATGTAAAAAAGTTATTTCGAATCCCTTTGGACATCTGATTTGTGACCCAGTAGTTACATGCTTAGTTAGCTATAGTCATACTATTCGAGTTACAATCCCTGTTTTGAAACACAAATAGATTCATTTGGACTGATACGAGATTATAACAATATCGAATCTATTTAAAGGCCAGTTGGTAGTTTTAAATGAATAAATTCAAAGCTCCTTCCACGAGGCCCTTCTATCAATCAGAACTAGCATTGTGATATAATATGTGTAACAGTAGTTCTTGATGCATAAAGGAGAAGTATGAAAATTCTTTTTTAATAAAAACAATAGTAAGAGGCTGAATTTGTAATCTAAGAGACATAAATCTAACTTCTAATATTCTGAAAATGTACAGGAGGAGCATAAAGTCTTGCCCTGATTATGAAAATTTATTGTGCAAATTATTGTAACTAGATATAGGTTTGCTTGGATACATTGTAAGTATTGTTATAAAAATTTTAATAAGACCATGTACTCTTTGGTAACTCAGAGAATGTCAAAGCGGTTCTCGCCAAGTATTTTTTTAAATATCGTTTGTAACAGCATTTTTTATTCTAGCCTTCAATTCTTCAAAGTCAGCAACTAGTGAGGCAAATATTCTGTCTTTGATACTCGTATAACCCCAAAAGAAAACACCAAGTAGAACAATATCAGGAGATCATCGTGTTGGTCCATCGATTCCAATCCAAAAGCTCGAATATATATAGTCTAAAAACTCATGAACTAAGGAACCCCAGTAAGGAGGTTCTACATCTTGCCGATAAATAATCCATAGTTGGAATTCTTATAACTGAGGTGCAATGAAACGTTTCAATACGTCTGAGCAAGTGTTAGAGGGGACGTTTTTTTTCCATGATCAAAAACGGCCTAATTACCTTGTTATGTGGGGCCTGATGGCCGAGTGGCTAGCGCTCTGGCTCTCGGTACCATAGGTATCGGGTTCAAATCCCGGCTTGCCCATGGGTGTTTGTAGTGGTTCGGAATCCAATTTAAACCTTAGGTCCCAGTCCTAATAGGATCGTAGAGTGTTGCGGGGTCATTGTTACTCCGCGTCCGTGGCTTACCATCAAGTTACACGGGCCACCTTGGTAATGCAAAGTGAGTAACGTCTGTGCAGCACTTGCCTTAAGGCATCAAAGACAATAATCTAAGTTGGTTGCCAGCTGCATTAGAACGGGGGGAAAAAAAACCTTGTTATGTATGAGGCAGCACCAAACATTAATTTAAGTTGGTCTCTCGCTACCTATGCAGAAACATTTGAATTCTCTGAACCCCAGATACGTTTATTTACTTTTTCACAGACATTAAAGATTGATTCATAAGAAAAACAAATGTGATTTAAGTAATCATCCCACCATCAATTCTGTTCAGATCTGTTGATGAAAACAACTGTAAAAGGTGAAGTATCCATTGATATTAAAATTAGCATTATTAGATTCAACGTTTATTTTATAATATTTTTTTATAACCAAGACTTATATAGACAAGACTTTAGGATCACCTTGTGTATTTTATTGTCTCTATTTATTAGCATTTTAAACACTACGAATTAATTAGAATATTGCCACAAAATATTCATACGCATACTATATAAACATCATGTAGACTCTAAATTTTATTTATTTATTTATTTATTTTTTTTTTTCGTCTAAAACTAAATTTTTCGAAAATGACATTATATGTATATATTTCTTTATCACTATAGTATGTTTTAACTTTTCCCATTAATAAATTTTCCTAGAAACTATTACCCATAACCAATATTTTTTATTTGGTTTCAACAAGACTATTAAATATTGTTGCTAATTATTTTGTATTAAATAGTGTAAATAGTTTTCTTAATTTTGTGGATTCAGCAATAAATTTTTTTATAAATAATTTAAGTGTAAGATAAATATTTTTAAAGGGAGATTCTTGCAAACAGTAAAAAGGAATCAAAATAATATGATATAATTTATTGAAAACTGCTGGAATATTTTAGTGGCAAAAAGACCTCTTCAAATAGAGTGTATATCTTATAGGTATTTTCTAGGAACCCCTACTTTGATCCGTAATAATTTGTAAACAACAAGAAGCAAACTATAAGCCAAATTATTAATTCAATAGATTTGTGATCCTTTGGAACTTTTGTATTCCTTACTTTCTTAAGGGCAATGTTAAATAAACTTTGATTTTATATAAAGAGTTGTAATATTTATCCATAATATTTCACGAAGTTAAAGAAATCTGAAGAACAGTATTTTAGTTTTCAATGTAATCTTTAAATAATAAAATTTATCCAAAAACAATCATATTTTCATATATATATATATATATATATATATATATATATATATATATATAT
>BPLQ01011932.1:1142862-1217682 GCA_021605075.1 Caerostris darwini | reverse complement strand
CACGCTATTGCGGACAAAAATAGAGTTGCTATAGAAAGGCATGATCCTGAACTAGTGCTCAAATATACCTAAGATAAATCAGAAAATAAAATTTCAAATCTTACAAAATAGTACAGTTAATTAATATAGAATAAGCATCTTTTGTGAATTTTGAAAAATAGTCAAAAAAAAATTAGAAAAAGAAGACCAAGAAAAATTTATAATTAGTATGTTTTAAAGAATTAGTAGCGGCCTGATGGCCAATTTGCTAGCGCTCTGACCTTTGGTGCTTCAGGTTCTAATACTGGCGGTGGCATGGATATATGTTAGGGGTTCGGAATCCACGTTAAACTGTAGGTCCCGGTCTAATCAGCCCAAATTGTGCGCAAAATGGCCTGTAGAGCGACAAACAAACAAAATAATCAGTTAATTATCAAAACATTTAGTTTCGAGATGTGAGATGAGTTACGAGCACCTATGTCACCAGCATGTTATAAAATATACAAAATCGATGTACTGCATTTTGTGTAAAAATAAAATATACATATTTATTTATTCAGACGAAATTTCTTAACAATATTTTAAAACTATTATACGCAATTATTTCACCACTATTGACAAAGCATTTTTTATGGTTTTATAATATAGTATTAAAGAATCAAATGCAAAAGTAATGTTTAATCTTTTAAAATGTAAACAAATCCTCCTAAAATCTTTAAAATGATCTTAAATTAAATTGTGGAGTATTTGTGTCATTTGCACTGAATTTTATTGGCTGGAATCCATAAAAAAAATTGCTTTACATGTATTTACTGTTGAATATGCAATAAATAAATGTTTTAAATACATTATTAAATGGTTATTTACTTGTTTCGCCACGTGACTTATTTCTACAGCTGCATCTAATCCAGAACAACCCATTCCTACAACAATAACAGACTTATTATTATATGATTCAACTCTTTTCAAGCTATGAGTATGCATAATTTCACCTTTGTATAGATCTTGACATAGAAAAAATGGCATTTTTGGCCTGTTTATGTGTCCAATACATACTAAAACTCCATCGTAAACATCTGTAGTTAATTTTCCAGATATAGTGTTTTTTACCGTTACTATCCATTTGCCAGTACAATCATAATCGATTGATCTTTCCACTTATAAGACTTCCGAGTTGTGTTGGATGTATTTGATCACATTCCTAAAATTTGCATATTCTGTAACATAATTCAAAAGTTCGTGGTGTCTCATGAAGTTCGTGTATTCTTTCTTCGGTGGAAAAGTGCTCAAAGCACCTATCTCTTTGCTATGATAACTGATGGTTGTAGGCATAATAGACGCCATTCCTTCACTAGATTCCTCTTTATAGCGCCAGGTTCCTTCATACTCTCCAGACTTTTCAAAACATATTGGCTCAAAGCATTCTTCTTCGAGTAAGCATGATACTGAAATAATACCTGACAGTCCTCCACCAACAACAGCAATCTTCTTTTTATGTGAAGCCGTTGATCTGGAAAAAATATTAGTAGTACACATTCAAAATATAAGCAGCAAATGTTTTGTATATACACTCATGTCCATAAATTAAGGATAATGAAGTTCAGGCAAAGAAAGAGACAGAAGCAAAACAAATTTGACTTATTTGTAAAGTCTATTTATTAAACAAAAGGTAAAGAGCAAAAACGATGCTATATGTTTGGCATAATTAATAAAAATTGCGATTTTTACTCCCTGGAGAAAATTTCAAAAAAGAACCTATTTACAAAAAACAGTATAGCATGGTTAGTAAGATGGTTAATGTCTCCCGGACGATGTAATACAGGCCTTACAACGCCTAAGCATGCTGAGTATCAAATTATAAATCTGATCTTGGGGAATATTACACCACTCATCAAGTAATGCCCTCCGAAGTTCCGGTTGACAGGTGGGAGGGGGTTGACGGGCTGCAATTCGTCGACCAAGCATATCCCACACATGCTCTATTGGATTCAAGTCCGGTGAGTATGCTGGCCAATCCATACGGGTGATATCCTCTAATTGAAGGCATTCGTCTACAATGTTTGCACGGTGAGGACGGGCGTTGTCATTCATAAACAGAAATTCAGCACCCATGGCGCCCCGAAACAAACGTACATGTTGTTCCAGAATGACATATCGATAGATGTGGCCTGTCAT
This sequence comes from Caerostris darwini, assembly GCA_021605075.1. Taxonomy (NCBI): domain Eukaryota; kingdom Metazoa; phylum Arthropoda; class Arachnida; order Araneae; family Araneidae; genus Caerostris; species Caerostris darwini. Next base: position 1,215,528 of record BPLQ01011932.1, on the reverse strand, counting down.
CGTTACACTCTGAACATGCAAGTCAGTTCTGGAACCAAGAATAATTCCTCCCCAAACGAGCCATCCTGCACCACCGTAACGGTGTCGTTCAATGGTGTTCTCTTGGTGGTAACGGGTACCACTGTTGCGGTGTCCACAATGCATGCTCTCTACTCCAGGTTAATCGCAGGCGACAGTGAGTTGCGGTAAGTGGAACACATCTGACAGGCCTACGAGCATATAGACCAATGTGCCCTAAACGTCTGTACATGGTCTGCCTTGAAACTGTCGTACCGGTAGCTGAAGAGAGCTGACGAGACAGGTCTGATGCTGTGCTCCGTCTGTTTCTTTTGGCAGTAGCTGCTAAATACCGGTCCTCACTCGGCGTTGTAACTCGGGGGAGACCTGTGCTATAACATCTACTCCCATTACCATCATCTTGGAATCGTTGCCAAAGCCTGGAGATGATACTCTGGGCGATTCCAAGTTCCTCGGATACTTCCAACTGGGTATGTCCACATTCCAGTCGTCCGATAATTCTACCACGTAAAAAATCATCCAAATGCTTCCTTTGTGCCATAACTATGCGGTTATTGCAATGAAAGGCTTTTAAAGTGCTTGTGAACAATTTTACTTCTTTGCCACCATTCCTTATATACCCCTCTCTTACACTCTCGTCATTGTGACGTACTATCCGCGCCATCTGGTTTCCTGTAATTTGCATATTCTTCTTCAAGATGTGTGTGATAATTCTACAGGTGAAATTTTTATTTTAGAGTTCAATTTCTGTGTGATTCTGAGTTATCCTTAATTTATGGACATGAGTGTATATAATACTTGCATTACAATAAATACAAGATATCAGTAAAAATTTTAAAAGCTACCACGTCTAAGTTGCTATCAAAAGTGACCAATTTTTAATAAATTAATGAAATAATTTACTTTCAAATTATTATTGTGTTGATTCCAAGTAATGTTTAATAATCTTTTTTGAAAAAAAAAATTGTTCATATAATTTTTTTCAGGTTATCAACTTCAGTTTTCATTTCATTCCTATAAAAATAAATGTATAAGTTTGCAAGCCGTTCATGTATTTGAAATTATGAATATAATTTCCGGGATCTGAAATAGCACTGTGAAATTTTTATGTGAGAAATATTGCATTAACATGAAACAGAAGTATTTGAAAGTTATGTTCCTTCTATTAGTCTGCATAAAACCTTAATTACTCAAACACTGATCCTTAACTGAAAAATGATCAATAAATTATTAAAAATGGGCATTTTCCAATCCTCTTTTTAATAATATTTACAATGTTTTGTGAAGAAAATAAGATACGTCTGAAAAATATTTGAGAAGCTGGTTATTAAGTCTATATCATTACAAAGTTTTCTTTACTAGCCTTTACTCTAACTTATCTTAAAACTCCTTCAGAAATGTACAGGTGGGGAAAAATCCATTTTCTGCTTTGAAAATCGCATTAAAAAATAAATAAAAATATAGTTATGCTTTGTAACATGCTAAAGAGAAAATTTTAAATTAACACACATCCTGCTTCATTTTTATTATCAACATTCATTTTTTTTAAATCCAAAATGTTCATTTTAACAAGCTTCTTTTAGCTTAAAATATCAAGCATTAGAATTATTAGAATTATGAACACTAGCATACTACGCTTTAGTAGAATTAACTTACTACAGAGCGAAAGTGCCAGGTATTAAAAAAAGAAGAGAGAGATATCTTAAACTTCATAAACCAGGTTATCACAATCATGTTACATGTCATAGTGGGAATTGAATATATTCATATCTTTTATGCAACACAAGTTCAGCACAGATAACTATTGCATACGAGATAAAAAAAAAAGCTTTCAAAATCAATCAATTTCACTCTTTCTCAAATGTTGCATACTGCATATCACTAAAGTTTTTATTTTTCTAAAATAATATTTTTTTCAAAACAAGTATAGAATTTACGATTATCCCGTGGGCCTGAATGGCCAAGTGGCTGGCGCTCGGTACTACAGGTTTTGGGTTCGAGTTCCGGCGGTGCCATGGTTGTTTGTAGTGGTTCGGAATCCAATTTAAAAAATAGGTCCCGGTCCTAATAGGATCGTAGAGCGTTGCGGGGGCATTGTTACTCCGCGTCCGTGGCTTATCTTCAAGTTACACGGGCCCCCTGGGTAATGCAAAGTGAGTACGTCTCTGCAGCACTTGCCTTAAGGCATCCAAAGACCAAGCTGTCTGTGTTTGCCAGCTGCATTAGAAAGAAAAAAACGATTATCCTGTATATTACAATAAAATTTGAAATGCACGATTAAAAAATTAAATATGGAATTGTAGAACTGATGAAACAATATATAGCGAAAAACAATATTGCCCTTTTTTTAAAAAAAATTCATGCATCGCTTTTCTTTTTTTTTTTTTTAAATAAAATAAATTTCTAGAAACAACAAAAAATTTTCAAAAAAAAACATAAACTTACAGTTTTTAAAATTTGAGGATGTTAATATCTTCGTTGTTCATTTCAAAATCTTCAAGCTGCAATAAAGAGTTGGTCGAAAGGCGCTTGTGTATAGCTGCATTTTTATAGTTACTGCCAACACGAGTGGAAGGTGTTGTATCAATTGTAAAAATTTCAATATAGAAATTCCAGTACTGCGCAATATATGTATATATTATTGGTCGGATAATATTTTTCGTAAGATGTAAAATAATTAATCTTTAATATAAAAATACTAACGCCTAAAACCAAAAAGCCGATTTCCAAATTAGTAACGAGCATAGAAATAAGCAGGTTAATTTTAAGTAAATTTTCAATTTGTTTATAGTTAATATTCAGGAGAAGTATTGAATTCCTTTTTCAATTCCTTCTATTAGCTCACTAGTTGACACTTGATGTTAGTGCAGTTTTTTTCAAATATTAATTCAGTAATTAAATTTAATTAATTAATTTTAGTTTTTTTTTTAGATTTAAGTTGCATATATCTACCAATAGATGGCGCCAGATAAACTTAAAAAAATGAATGAAATTATTTATAAAGGATTTTCTGTGATATAGTGGGAAAAAAAGTAGGAATTGACTTAAAAAAAATATTTTTTTATTACTTGTATTACTATATTTCCTGTAAGAATAACGAGAATCAAAAACCAACTGTGTTTTCAAGTTGGGAATAAATTCTAAAATCTGGCTCCACAAAATATCCGAATATATCCTTTGACCTTTTGTACACTGATGTGCAAAACTTAAACAACAGGTGGGTTTTTTGCCATAACTTCACGAGAAATCATCTGAGAGACATGACATTCAGAAATGAGGGAGAGTTATTATGTACGTAAAGGTTGACGAAAGCATCGGCGCTGCAAAAGGAATACAATGCATACGGTATGGAATCAAACAAAAACAAGCTTTATTGAAAGCATAGTATCATGATTTATGATTGTCTATCCAAGAGGAAGAACAACAAGCAGATGTTCCTTAATATGGGCTATGCACTCCCCTCACTGCAATGGTTGCTTCGCCCCGTCTCCGCATACTCAGAACCAGTTGGTGCAACATTTCTTGCGGTAGGAGTGCCCATTCCTCAATCAGCATCTGTTTGAGTTGTTGGATGTTCTCCGGAGGATGTAAGCGTGCTGCAATGCGTCTCCCCAAAGCATCCCACACATGTTCGATGGGATTTAAATCTGGGGAGTATGCTGGCCAATCCATTCGAGTAATATCTTCACTTTCCAGTAGCTCCTCGACAGCAAGAGTCCAATGTGGCCGTGCATTGTCATCCATAAAAATTAAGTCTGGGCCAGTGGCACCTCGGATCAGACGCACATGGGGAAGGAGTACCTCCACACAATAGCGATCCCCGGTTACAGACCCTCTGTCGAAAACGTGGAGCTCAGTTCGCCCATTCAGCAAAATGCCTCCCTAGACAAGAACTCCAGAACCACCATAATGGTGTCTTTCCTTGAGGTTACTGGGATAAAACCGGGTCCCGACCTCTCTCCAAATCAAAACGCGTTGAGAATCGCTTCTTGGTACAGAACCGACTCTCATCCGTAAAGAGGGCACGTCTCCATTGATCAGTTGTCCAGTTTTTTGCTCTCTGCACCACTGTAAATGGTGGCGTTAGTGGCCAACTTTCAACGGGAGGCAGTGTTCGGGACAGCGGGCGAATAGGCCCACTTTGTGAAGGCGTCTGGCCACAGTAAACCGCGACACTTGTCGCCCCGTTGCTGTACAGAGTCGCTGAGCAATGGCGCTTGCTGACTGCTGTCAGCCTCTTTTCGCTTGCAGGACGATATATCGGTCATCCCCTGCAGTTGTCTTCCTGGGGCGGCCACCACCAACCTTTCTAACAGCTGTACCTGTGGTTTGGAACGCTTCCCAAACGCGCGAAACGACACTTTTGTTGATTCCGAACTCTGCAGCTACACTGGTGACAGTACGCCCCTCCTCCAGCTTTCCGATCATTCTTCCACGTGTGAAGTCGGCTAGGTTATTTCTTCTAGCCATATTTCACGAACTGACTCACTGGCACTTGCAGCGAATATGTTGAATTGCGTCTCCATCCTTCCTTTTATTCTACTGTTGAGCTGTGCCCGCCGACATCACGCGTTTTGCGTACGCTCACGTCGCCTCCGACGTTTCCTGATATTTGCATACGCATGACGTTTCTACTGACTTACGTGTTCATTGTACTGATCTCCAGACCTCCTTTTCTGCAATATCATGGCTATCTGCTAAATTTTTACATTGTTGCTTAAGTTTTGCACACCAGTGTATGAATCAAAATTTCATAGAGAAAGGCAAAAGATGTTTACAGAAATTAATCAGAATGCAAAATGGAATCTTTAGAAAATTATTCAATATTTTAAAATGGAATTCGTTTTATTTAATTTTTAAATTCGTTTTTTAGTTAATTTAATTAATTACTTATTAAAGTAAAATAAAAAATAAGTTTACCGAGCAAATCAAAATACCAACTTTATTTAAAGCTTTAGAATTAAACTTTTAGTACAATAAAGTTAATTTTAAAATACATAATACTACAGCAAATGAAACTATTGTTTTGAATTTTTTAAAACATAGATGTTAGAATTATAATCTAGATGTGACCCTCTTGTGATTATGATCATATGAAATAATCTGAAAGTAGAATCTATATTATGAAGTTCTGTCCAAATATGTGTGCTGTCTCTTCTGAAACTAAACCGAGTTGGAAGTCGAAAAACACACCAAATGATTCGTGATAAATCATGGAAAAAGATCACCCATTTAGTTTTTCTAAACTTTTTAAGTTAATTAAATTTAAATTAATTAAGTTTAAATTAATTAAAATTTATGAATAAAAATATATCATTTAATGGATAATTATGTTAACAAGTTTAAGATAATATGCTTGAATTTATATACCCTAACAACATATTCGTCGAAATTTTCCCTTCAGTAGATAAACCAAAATTGACGAATAGAGGAAAAAAAAAATATATGCTTTTCAAAATTAGCTGTGCTTTTTAACATTTGGTGGGCTTATCTAATTTTTGTACAATTTTAAAGTGCAAAAATTCTCAGCTTTCGAATAATATTAATTTCAAATAAAAATATTTATTATAACTTTTTGAAAAAATTTTAGCGAGAGAGTCTCTTTTAAACAATTTTGTCACGCATGTATCAATTTGAGATCTTTAATTGGCAATATCAGTAAAATATACTTTTGAAATTTTATCAGTCTTTTGACATCTTATAAAAAATATTATCTTTAAACCGACACAAGTTTCGGAAAAAGATTTCAAATTTTATATATTGAAATAAATGTAAAATTAAATGCCCATTTTCCGGTTACTTTCCAAACAATTTTTTTTTTTTATCTTTCCGTTTGTTAATAGTTTTCCTCCAATATCATATTAATTACAGATTTTTATGAGTTTTCCTATGTTACAAAACTTTATTATTTTTTCTTCATAAATTAAGTTATTTCAAACTTCCTTCCTCATCTACAAATCATCCAAATTCAGTGATATAACAAAACATAACGACAACAATAAAACCCTCTCAGAGATTAAAAGAAAATCTTATTTAGAAAATATTGAGTTAAATTATCTGTAGATCTGTAAATTTATAGATGATTGTTGGTATGTACAAACATTTTTGTAAAGATTTTATTTTCTCTTTAAATTAAATTTAAATGAATGAAAAAGAAAATGGCATCAATTACTAATAGGGTTCAATTATCGTCTACATGATTGAAATCCTTCTTTGTTTTAAAATGTCGTAGAAAATAAACAAAGAATGTTGGTTCAGAGAAAATAAGAAAAGTTGTACTAAAGGTTTTATGATTATTACTGGATTATTTTATAAAGAGAACCTTAAAATAATGAAAGTAAAAAAAAAATTTTTTTAAATGTCAAAATTGACTCGGATTACAATCAGAAATATGTTTTCACACCTATGTACCTGTGTCTTCTTTCATAAAAGACATACCATCAATTTATCCAAACAATCTTCACTATGCTGTTTCATCAGGGTAAGGTTACAAGTCATACCTCTAAACGTACTGCTCTATGTTATATTGAGACAAAATGAAAATGGAATTGAAGCTATTCCATTTAAATGCATCTCACTAAAGTCCGTAGACGTGCATTCTAGGCATTTGGACTTTTAAAATAAGCTCATTATAATCGGCATCCCAAGACCTCAGACGGACTCTACTCTGGAAGATTATGATGAAGGAGTGGAACGAAATATACCTTGATATTTATCTTGGGAAATCAACATATTATAAGAAAATTCAACAAAAGGGCTATCAAACTGAATCGATTAAAATTAAAACTCTTATTTTCTTTATAAACATATTTTTTCAAAATCGTTACAAAAATGTTTGAATACCTTCAATAATTTTTATACACTGCAGTGACAAAAGTCATGGGATACCTCTTCATATAGTGTCGGCCCTCCTTTCGCCCGGCGAAGTGCATCAACTCGACGTGGCATGGACTCAACAAGTCGTTGGAAGTCTTCTGCAGGAATATTGAGCCATGCTGTCTCGATAGACGTCCATAATTGTGAAAGCGTTGATGGTGCAGGATTTTGGGCACGAACAGACCTCTCGATGATGTCCCATAAATGCTCGATGGGATTCATGTCGGGCGATCTAGGTGGCCAGATCATTCGTTGGAATTGTCCAGAATATTCTTCAAACCAATTGCGAACAGTTGCGGCCCGGTGACATGGCGCATTGTCATCCATAAAAATCCCATCGTTGTTTGGGTACATGAAGTCCATGAATGGCTGCAAGTGATCTCCAAGTAGCTGAACATAAGCATTTCCAGTCAATGTTCGGTCCAGTCGCACCAGAAGACCAAGTCCATGCCATGAAATAACTGCCCACACCATTACGGAGCCACCACCAGCTTGAACAGTGCCTTGCTGACAGTTTGGGTCCATGGCTTCGTGGGGTCTGCGCCACACTCGAACCCTACCATCAGCTCTTACCAACTGAAATCGTGACTCATCGGACCAGGCCACGGTTTTCCATTCATCTAGGGACCAACCGATATGCTCACGAGCCCACGAGAGTCGCTGCAAGCGATGTCGTTCTGTCAGTAAAGGCACTCGAGTCGGTCTTCTGCTGGAATAGCCCAAGAAAGCCAAATTTCTCCGCACAGTTCTAACAGACAAGTCCCTTGTACGTCCCACATTGATTTCTGCGGTTATTTGATGCAGTGTTGCTTGTCTGTTAGAATTTACGACTCTTTGCAGACGTCGCCGGTCTCGGTCGTTAAGTGCAGGCGGTCGACCACTGCGCTGTCCATGGTGGGATGTTATGCCTGAAATTTCATACTCTCGGCACACTCTTGACACAGTGGATCTGGGAATGTTGAATTCTCTAACGATTTCCGAAATGGCATGACCCATGCGTCTAGCTCCAACTAACATTCCGCGTTCAAAGTCTGTTAATTCCTGTCGTGCGGTCATCATCACGTCAAAACCTCTTCACATGAATAACTTGAACAGAAATGAAAGCTCTGCGAAAGCACTGCGCATTTATACCTGTTCTACGCGATGCTACTGCCATCTGAAAATTTGCATATTGCTATCCCATGACTTTTGTCACTTCAGTGTATATCGTGATGCAGTGACGGAACTGAATCCTTAACCATCTCATTTTTTCATTTGTCCTAAAAAATTTCTAAAATTCAGCAAAACGATTTTTTATAAGTTAAATAACTATTCAGGGGTGCGCAGTAGATCTACCTCCCCGTGGTGCACCTGGTAACATTTTTTAGTGGCTAAAAGATCTACAACTTGGCATTATGTCTTCCTCCCCTCACTTTGATACTCTTCGAGTCCTACAGTGAAATGCCGGTGGACTGTCTCAATCCAAGCGCGCAGAACTTTTACTGACTCTGTGTGAGAAGTCTTTACTATTATGGAGGCTAATTTGACTGCCTGCGAAACCATCTTTACAGACTCAAAATTGTTCCTTCCCCGATATGCACCTCTGGAGAGGCCATGGACTCCCCGCAACTACTTCACTATCCTGCAAGATTTTTCTCGCCGAGCGATATTGGGAGGCTAGAGATATGTTAGATTAATGAACTCTGTTTCAGCATGTTTTGTTGTATTCTCTGTTCTTTTTTTCGTTATTATTTTTATTGTTGCTGTAATTGTTCATAATTTGCCATTGGAAATAAAAAAAAAACTATTCTAACTTATATTCACATCTGTGTCCTACTTTGGTATGTCTGAAGTGAAATATTCGAAATTTATCAGCAGATGTGATGATTTGGAAATTTGTCTTGGTAAAGTAAAAGTATTACATATCTCACGAAAAATAAAAAACCAGTTTTTTTTTTTTGAGATTCGGGGAAAAAAAAAAAAACTTCTCGAAAAGAAAATCCAACTTCCTCCGTTCTGGGAAGAACAAGTGCTTTCTTTTGTTTCATCCTCCCTTCAAAGACAATTTTCATAACCCTTGTTAAATTTCAATGCTTTTCGTTTTCAAACTGGTTCATAATTGCTTTAAAAAGAACCAAAAATAAATTATTTGAAATTTTTTTTCTCAAAAATAAAGGTGAAAAAAGAATTATTAACTCTTTGAAAATGCTTAAATTAGGCAACTGAGTGAAAAATTCAAGTCAAGACCGTTATTTTTCGTGAGAACTATTGTCTCGTTAGCAGTGCCTTGATTCCCGTTAGACACGCCTTTCATCCCCATTATAGATGACGGTTTATATATATATATATATGGGTACTTTTGCTGAGAAAGTATTATAACATATTTAATTTTTGCTTAATCTAAGGAAGATTTGAACTTCTATTATATGTAATCGGGACGTATAAATTTGGTTTTTGAAGTTTCAGGACAGGAAAATGACATATATTAATAATTATTAAAAATAAGACTGTTGAAGCATTTCGTATTCTGTCGTCTGTTGATTAGTTTCGCTCTTTTTAATATAAAATAATGTGGCATAAAATCTGCAGTTTCAAAAATAGATTTTGGTAGTGTTTACTCTTTTATTTGTCTCACGCATTAAAATTAAAAGCTTTAATTATCAAAAATTATTGTGGGAGTCAAAATAAATTAAAACATTTTTTTTTCTTTCTAATGCAGCTGGCAAACACTTAGACAGCTTGGTCTTGGATGCCTTATGGCAAGCGCTGCACAGACGTACTCACTTCGCATTACCCAGGCGGCGCGTGTCACTTGAAGATAAGTCACGGACGCGGAGTAACAATGCCCCCGCAACGTTCTACGATCCTATTAGACCGGGACCTACACTTTAAAGTGGATTCCGAACCACTACAAACATCCATGGCACCGCCGGGACTCGAACTCGAAACCTATAAATTAAATTAAAACATACATATGAACATAATACCAAGACAATTATCTTCAATTTATTTCCTTACATTCAACTTATGCGAAAGTAAACAAGTAATCAAAAAATCTATCAATAAACATGGCATGTTTAAATTAGGCTAAAATTTAAATAAAATACAAAATACACATTAACGCAGCTCAGATTCTTAATGTACTAGGACAGGGGTCGGCAACCTGCGGCTCTTTGGATGTGAAGTTGCGGCTCTTTAGTTCCATATTTATATAAAAAAAAAAAAAACGTTTAAAAATCATCCTGAATCGATTAACGAGGAATCTGAAGAACAGTTTCGTGATTTCAAACCAAAAATCTTGAAAAAGAATCAAAGATTTGCCACTATCCGCTAAAACAGTACAAGATAGAATAGCTAAAGTATCTTCAAATGTAACATATTTGCAGATGGAAGATATTCAACTTCTTTCTGCCTTATCACTTGCTGTAGATGAGTCTTGCGACATAAAAGACAGGGCACAAGTTGCCCTTTTTGTCAGGTATATGTCTTCCCAAGGTCCAAAAGAAGAACATCTAGGATTTCTACCGCTCTCGGGACAAACTAGAGGGGAAGATATAGAGAATGCCGTGCAAAAATGCCTTGAAGACAATAAGATCGATTTAAATAAAATCGTTTCAATAGCAACTGATGGAGCCAGAAGTATGACAGGAAAAAATAAAAGGGCAACAACGATTCTTTAGAGCAAAATAAACCATGAAATTCTTACGTTTCACTGCATAATACACCAAAAAGAGCTTTGTGCCCAAATATTTCCGGCCGAAGTAGTTGAATTTGGTAATCAAGATTGTTAACAGCATTTTGTCAAAAGCACTCTACCATCGTCAGTTTAAAGAATTCTTAAACGAAATGGAAATTCAGTATTCCAACCTCCTTCTTCACAATAAAGTGCGATGGCTTTCCAAAGGTAAGGTGTTGAAACGTTTTGCTTTGTGCTTGAATGAAAAAAATACATTCCTAAATGAAAAAGGCATTAATCACCATCAATTACAGAATGACAAATGGTCTCAAAAATTTTTCTTTATGGTGGATATTACTGCGAAATTAAATGAGCTGAATCAAACACTGCAAGGAAAGGGAAACCTAGCCTATGTTTTGGTAGAAGAATTGGTTTGTTTTGAAGAAAAATTAATTCTGTTTGCAGAAGATATTCAAAGCGGTAAATTACTTCATTTTCAATTTCTAAAGCAATATCGTGATAAAACTAGTGCAACTGTTGACACGAGGTACTTCAGCACAGTTATAAAAAAATTAAAGATGAATTTGCTGACAGATTTGAGCAATTCAAAACCAACAAAACCACTCTAGCATTCATAGTAAATCCTCTCAACACAAATAGTAACGAAATCCACATTGAGCCATTTGGAATTGATACTGGATCTCTAGAAATAGAACTGATCGATTTAAAAAGTAAAGCTTTGTGGAGTTGAAAATTTACAGAGTTGAAAAGCAAGTTGGAAGAGTTGGAGGTCCAGAAATGTATGTACGTAACACAACAAAAATGGACAGCTTTAAAAGAAATGCCGCGAGTTGAGGCACTTATATTCGACGCATGGAATAGTCTTCCAGATTGCTACAGTGAGGTGAAGTAGTTGACATTTGAAGTACTGACTATCTTCGGATCGACATATTCGTGCGAGCAAGCGTTCTGTTCCATGAATATAATTAAAAGTAAAGTAAGAAGCCAACTAACAAATGAAAATTTAGAGTCGTGTTTGAAACTTAAAACAACAAGTTATGAGCCAAATTTATCCAAACTTTCTAAAGCCATGCAAAGCCAACGCTCTCATTGAATTTGTTTGCTCAAATGTATGTTATTGAAGTACAAGTTAGTGTTGTAAGTAAATGTTTAATTGTTTTAATTTTTTACTTAAATAATAAGTAATTATCTAATAATGCCATATATATGTTATCTAACTTGTTGAAAAATACTACTTATATATGAATAAATAGATTAGGTTTCTTTTTGATCAAAAAACTTTATTTATGCGAGTACTATTTATTGTTGGCAAGAAAAACTTTTGTGGCTTTTTAAAAACTTTAAAATTTTGTAAATTGTAATTTTTGACTCTTCCCACTGAAAAGGTTGCCGACCCGTGTACTAGGAGAATCAACCCTCCGTCGTTTTGACTTTGGGGAAACAATCGATTTCTTGAATTCGAATCGCTCTTGGTTTCATTTGCGAGCATTTCACAACAGGATCATAAGCGGAATGTGCTCGTAGTAGTTCGTCTTGAATATAAGGGTATTTTTCAAAAAACGAATTTCAGTTCTTTTTAATACGTATAATCGGGGATGGGAGTCAATATGAAGATCTTTATGAATGTGTTTCCTTTTAAAAAACCAAACAGCATCGTCGGTGGAAGCGATACATTTATTCTGATAAATTAGCTGGATGCCCAAATACAGCAACCCTACTGAAGAATGGGTCTCAGAATAGATTTATACAACAGAATTCTGTGTCTAACAACAAGCCTACTCTTTCCAGAAATTAGTACGCAAAGGTTACTTCAAGGAAACACCTTGTCAAATCTTCGTCAGAATTCATATGTAAGTACCATCATTGTCTATGTTTTGTAAATAGTTTAATAAAGAAGTGTTTCAGTGGACTTTTGGAGTTATCTATCCTCTCTTACTACAACTTGAAGCTCAGCTTGAATAGTGCATCCACTTTTTAAGATACTGTACAATTTCTGTGTTTAAAAAGAGTATCTTAAGAAATCGGATCTAAAATTAACCTCCAAAAATATCGGAGAGATTGGGCCTAAAAGTGTAAAATAATAATGTAATAGAAAATTCTGATGTATTTCAAAAGGACCCAGAGTATATGTAGGATGTCGTCAAATTGATCGTGGAGGACCGGACGACTCAAACTCTTAGAGAAAAATCCAAAGCAGAGATTGAGAAAATTAAATTAGCTCGACTGGAGAAGGAGATGAAGCTCGAACAATTTTAAAAAACTGTCATTTCCTGGCGAAAAAATGAACTCACAGCTTAGTGTTAAGAATTTAGTGAAAAAGCGTTAAAACATTAATCATTTCTGTTTCTCAGAAACCCGAAGTATTGAATGTTAAATATTTAATTGTGGTTTTGCTGCCAGCGGAGCCGAAAACAATTCAAATTTCCTCCATTGAGATTGAGTTGGGAAAAATTATTGATATTGCGTCGTGTCGACAAACATTTTTTTTTCTAATTCAGCTAGCAAAGACTTAGACAGTTGTCTTGATGCCTTAAGGCAAGCGCTGCACCGACGTTACTCACTTAACATACCCAGGAGGTGCGTGTAGCTTGAAGATCAGCTACGGACGCGGAGTAACAATACCCCGCAACGCTCTACGATCATGTTAGACCGGGACCTACGGTTTAAAGTGGATTCCGAGCCACTACAAATATCCATGGCACCACCGGGACTCGAACCCGAAACCTATGGTACCGAGCGCTAGCCACTCGGACATCAAGCCCCGTGTCGACAAACATATAAAATGATTTTATAATGTTTTTCCTTTTTATATTTTAGTGTGCAATTATATGTAGTCATGTTTTTATATTTAATGGGCAGTTGTTATTCATTTTTATATATTTCAATTAAGTGTTTTGAATGCATACAAATTTGGTACGTCCCCTAGTAAATGAGGGTCGCTTAAAAAAAAATTAAAGGTAGGCCGCTTCCAGTCGATAATGTCCCTATTGAACACGGCTGCTTTCCCCCCCTGCTAGAAATAATAGTGGAAATTATCTCCCTTTGACGGTTAATTTGTCATTGTCAGTTGGGGATGTTACGCTGTTGATAGATAAAAATTATTTGAACACAGATGCCTTTTTTTTTTCCCCTCCTGGATTTTTTTTTTTTTTTTTTTTTTTTTTCGTTCTAATGCAGCTGGCAAGCTGGACAATTGTCTTTGATGCCTTAAGGCAAGTGCTGCACAGACATTACTCACTTTGCACTACCCAGAGGGCGCGTGTAATTTGAAGATTTTTTTTTTTTTTTCGTTCTAATGCAGCTGGCAAGCTGTAACACAATTGTCTTTGATGCCTTTGGGTAAGTGCTGCACAGACATTACTCACTTTGCACTACCCAGGGGGCGCGTGTAACTTGAAGATAATCCACGGACGCGGAGTAACAGCTCCCCCCCCTTCCCTGCTGGAAATAATAGTGGAAATTATCTCCCTTTGAAGAAACGGTTAATTTGTCATTGTCAGTTGGGGATGTTACGCTGTTGATAGATATGTGTGGATGCAACTGACCCAAGATTATGCTACACCTAAGTAAGAGTTTGTCGACAAAAGGGTTTTTCAAAAAGGTTTCCCCCAAAGATATACTTACCTGGCTGTTTAACCTCAGTTAGCAAAACCGATCGTGGATGAAAAGAATTTTTAATCTCCTTGCTGCCCAGTTTCCCTAGCAGCCCGATCACGCTGCGAGATCAACAGAATATGTTAATAACTTATAATTCTTTATACTGGTGTTACAGTAAATTTCACCTTACTTAGTGAAAGCTGAACTGAGTTTACTTTTCCAAAGGCATTTGAGACTCATTGTTGCGACAGTCACCGAAAAGGCGCTAGAGCAGGGATGGGCAAACTACGGCCCGCCAGAAAGTTCTATCCGGCCCGCGGATAGAATTTTAATTTGCCGGTCCGAGGCAAATTAAAAGAAATATATATTTATATATTATATATCCATCTCTCTTCCTACTTTGATTAAATATTATTTTTTTCTTCCTTTTTTTTTTTCAAAGAATTGATGATCTTTTTACTTTCTCTATTTTTCTTCTACAAAAAGAAAAGCTTAATTATGAAGATGGTTTGAAAAAACTGCATTTTGAGTTCGAACGCAGATTTTAAGATTTCAGTGCCATTCAAACAGAATTGGATATTTTTACCATGCCTTTCAATGTAAATTGTGAAGCAGTGAGGTCAGATTTACAGGTTGAATTAGTTGAGTTGCAATCTAACAATCATCTCAAGCAGTTGCTTCTAAATAAGCCAAAGTTAAGAGTTCTACAAATCAATATCGAAAGTAAGTTTCCCAAATTTAATATCTCACGGCAGAAAATCAGTGCTATGTTTGCTTCATCTTATATATGTGAACAAGGGTTTTCAACTATGAACCTTAGAAAGAATTATTTCAGAAGTAGAATGAGCCAGATGAGCATTTAGCCTCGTTCCTTAGAATCGGTACATCTCACTTCGAACCTCAATATAAGGAACTTTTAAAAATGAAATCGCAATTTCATTCATCTCATTAACATATTTAAATTGTAATACTTGTATATTGTTTTTAAAATTTTATAAAAATTTATCTTGGCCCGCCAAACATGTCATTATATTTTTATGATAAATCCGCTTTTATACTATTAAACCTTTATTACAATTTCGAACCTTTTTTACAATTTTTTTAAGTCGAATATTTTCATTAGTAGCCGTATGAAAACACTTTTAAGTTTTGCATTATATTGAATGTTATCGGATAACAAGTCTCACTTCTGCATTATTTATTATGTAATGATAATATTACTAGCAGCTATGGGCTGATTAATTATATATGTCTGATGTTGGCTTGCATATGATTTGCTCAAGTTGCTGTAAATATATAATTGCTGTAAATTAATCTTTAACTTTTATCTAATTAAACTTTTTATTATTTAAATTAGACATGTATTGGTTCTTTATTTCTTGTGTATGCATTTTTCCACCGATTTTGTGAGTTCTCTGAAGGTTATTTCGAATCGGAAAGAATTTTAACGCTATGACTTGTTAATAATATTTTTTTTTTTTTAGGCGGATTAAAATTAACTTGTTTATATCTAATAAACTTAAAAAAACATCGATATTCGGGGACTTTTCTGTTAGTGAAGCGTCATGTAAAAAGTGTTCTAATGAATTAGTGTAAATCACTCGCATAACCTGACCTCATTGCGATTAGCAACGAGTTAATTGCCTTTTTACATTTGGCACATAGTTGAGTCACACAAGTAAGAAAAGTATCTATATCAGAATCGCTGCATTTTAAATATGACCAATAGATATTTTTGTATAAAATTCTTGAAATTCAGTTCTACTACCTCCAATTTAAAAATTCAAACAGATATTCGAAACATTGGGCAAAGAAACATATTTACAAAGTGACAGCGTTCATAAAATATTTAATTTATATAAGATTATCTCGTACAACTGTTGTTTGCGGGTAAAATCATCTTAATTTAATTAAAAAAAATTAATTTCTGAATTCGTAGAGTACGAATTAAAACTACATTTCTTTTAAAAGTATATATGAAAATTAATATATTGATATAATTATATATATGAAGATAATTATATATATCTTCTAGAAGAAGTAATAATTTTTTAATATTTTTCTTGTACATGTTCATTATTTACAAAGAAGTTATTATTATCGATTAATTTTACTTTAAAACATTCGTAATTGCCATCGGTTCGGTCCTATAGACCGTTCCTGAATTGGGTCCTAAAAAAGACAGTTGTTTTAAAATAAATTCCACTATTGGGAACCAAATAAAAAGAATACAAACAATTGACAATTACAGCATGCTAAAGCGATCAGTAAACTGATAAAACGGATTGATTGCTGCAAAATCAATTTAACAGGAAAGTGACCTGGGTATGAAAGACCGATATACAGGAAATGAACAAAAAAAGTTGAGGCCGCAGAGGCTACTGATTAAACTCAACGCGGTTTACAAAAAGGCTAATTTCCTGATCGCCACTGTACAAATGCAGGTTTCCTATCGGTGGAAGAATCATGTTTTGGACACTCTGTAGAAGAATAGACTTCCTATTGGCTGATGTTCTAAGTCTTGAGAAATCCAGCTTTAGTACGCCGGAAAGCTTAGTTTCGGTGAAAACCCCCTAAAAAGAATCAGTTCAGAATTATATTTTTATCATAAATACGGTTTAACTTGAGAAATGTTACAAAACAAACACTTTTTTTTTATATATGAAAACCTTTTTATTCTCCTCTTTCACTCTTTCCATGGTCTCTACCTCGATTATATCTTGAACTGCTGTGAAGTGAAGATTGCGACTAGACAAATAATCATAAACTATTCTAGCATTCTGTTCATGCCTCATAATTTTCAGATGCCTTTACTGAGTCTATTTGTTGCTTTCATCAAATTTTCCTTTTGAATTGCAATTTATCAAAGAATTAATATAATACTCTACAAATACTAACTTTATAAATTCAAATTTCAACAAAGAATTGCATACACACAAGTGTGTGTGTGTATGTTATCTAAAGCAGGTATGTTTTCATTAACTTTGTTTTACTTAAAAAGAAAAATTTTACATAATACTGTTACAAACTAAGCATTGTGATTTGAAGTGTATAATAAATATCACTTCAGTTATTTATCATGTGCATCTTGATAAATGACAACCATAAATTAAACTAAAACAAATTTATTAATTATGAACATATTTAATAAAAAATTTTAAATATGATAACTTCAAATACGATAAACAATTTATAAATATATGTTAAAGGAATCAATGTGCAAATGTAGAAATATAGCACACAAAAAGATTAGGGGCGGCAAAATTATATAACTTTTACAAATGCTTTTGTTCATAACTAGCGTTTATGAAATAAATTTGTTAACTTTTTTGTGTATAAAATTATATTCCTTAACTTAATAATTCCGTGACTATACAAATTTTATAAAAGGATAAAGAAATGCATAAATAAATCTAGAAAATATTATACGTATTTATTGATAAAACAATACAATACAAATAAAATATAAAATGAAATTTTAATAAAACAAGACTACTCACAATTTTTTCATTGTCAAATATCATGGCATTCATAAATTAAAAGAAAAATTCACAATTTGAGCACATGTATATTTTGATTTATATAATACAAAAATTTGCATCAATGCAAGATGTAAATATATTTTAAAATAATAAAAAAATTTGTGTAATTCACTCTATCAAACTAAATGACTAGCACTTCATTCAGAATCAGATCAAAAAGTCTGAGACAAAAGCAAACATTAAATATATTTAATTAACTTAAACAATTCTCCCAAATATTTTTCTATCACAATAACCGAAATCTTATTTGAAGACTATAGTAAATATTACCTCCTTCTTTGATAATATGAAGAAATAAACAACCAGAATTTTAAATAAAATATAATTTTTAAATCTGAATATAATTCAAAAATATATTTATTAATAAATTAAAAATATGCCAATTACCTTTAAGTAATAAAATATAAAACTCTAATTAAATGACACTGAGCATAACAAAACAGGATAGTACAAAATATCTTTTAATTCACGGAGCAAAAAAAAAAAAAAAAAAAAGTACTGTTAATATTTTGAATAAATGTGTAGTAGTTTCTAAATTAGAAAAGCTGTAATATATTTCAACATTTACATAATTTGTTCACACACAAAATTACAGAAGACTAGTAATAGCAAAGTTGCATTCCTGAATTATCTTCCAACAAATTCTGATAAAATAAATTGTTTTAAATCAACAACACTATATAAAATGAAAAAAACATTCAATAAAAAAATAATCATACAAATGAAAATTTTTCATCTATATTTTCAACAACCATAATATCAGCATTTCTAAAAAAATAAATATTTCTTAAACAACCAACCAAATTGCTTTTGGTTTCAGATAAAGAAATAATTATATAAAATACACTTTCAGAGAATATTTTAATCATAAAAAATTACTAATGTGATCTTAAAAAATTATGGCAGTTTTTTAACAGGGATAAACACATTTCTAAAATTATTTATTCCAATTTTAAAAAAGTCAAAGTAATTAATATATTTGAAATATTTTTCAAACATAAAAATAACATGGATGGACATCTTACTTTTTTGAAACCTTATATCCATATATTTCATCTCAATTTAGTTTAAATCAATAAAATTTATATATGAATTGATGAAAATAATTTTATTCTTTGAAATTTTTACTGTTTCAGCTGTTTTATTTAAAAGTGGATTAAGTTCATTTAATCATACATTATATTTAAGTTTTACATTTCTTATTTGAACTAAAATTAAATAAAGAACTTAAGCAAAATTAAAAAAAAAATTTAGAATCTTGTGTGCCATTGACAAACAATTACATATACAAAAAGCATATATTTATGTCTAAATAAACCCATTGTTAACTCATTTTTTACAGAATTGGAATTCTAAAATCAATAAAAAAAAAAAAAAAAAAAAAAAAATTGGTTCATTTAATGCTTTTATTGAAAAATGTCTAACAAAAACAAATTGAACTTCAGTTTGGGGAAAAAGAAGGGGGAGAATTTTGAAGTAAGACAGATTAAAAAAAAACTGATACATTAAACTAGTAAATCATAAAATGATATACAGTAAAAGCAACACTATAAAAAAATCAAAATTAGTGGAATAAGATAATTTACTCTTTTTTATATTTACACTTCCTACACAAAAAATGTAATTCTTAGAAATTGATACATATAAAAATTAACATACACAGTTGTCTACAGAAACATTAGTATAGAGTAGTGAGAAGAAAATCTACCCTAACAGTTTCCAATGAAAACAGCAACATTTGTGAAGAATAAGATATATAAAAAGGTTTACAAGATAATGTAAAGAACATGTCAGTATAGCCTTATTTTTTGTACATGTATGTGGTAACAAAGCTGATTGAAAGTGTAATACATTTAATATGCAGCTTGTTTCCTCTTAAAAACTGAAATACACAATATTTCAGAGATTAATGTCTTCTTAACAATAAATAGATTTCTTCTCTAACTTGCCTAAAATATTGAATATGAAAAATCTGATTTTAATCTAAAAAAGTTTTGATTCATAGTTTGTTAAAAAAAAAAAAAAAAAAAAAAAAAAAAAAAAAATAGAATATCTTTATAAAAAGCTAAAAAATGAATATAATCTGAACCTATATACTTAAGTTCATTTTTTTATTAAAATTTTGTTCCTACACCCTTTTAATTTAAAGATACAGAGCCATGACATCTTTCTGAAACACCTTTCATAAATGCTTTATTGGTATTTAAGTACTTCTTCACAAAACCAAATTATGTCAAATAAATCAAAAATTTTAAAAAATTCAACTGTTTACCACAGATAACTCAAACACTTATTGCAATTGCTAAACATCCTATAAATCTGGAAATTTTTTGCAGACTCATATGAAAAAAGAAATTTATATCCAAACATTTATTGAAGCAGATAGATAAGATATATTTTGCATAACAATATATTTTAATTAGTTCAAATTTTCAATACTAGGAAGCATTATATATTGCATTGCAAAATTAAATTGATATAGAATTTCATTGCATTTACGTGCTGATAACAATAGCAAATGTTGAACATGTACAGTAGAACATAAAAGAACATTTCATAATCTGTATAAAAATTACTCACACATACAATATACAGCACATCAGGAGGAATGAGCATTTCAGATGATATAAAGATAGGTTAATAGTGCACAGCCAAGATTTTAGGTCACCCTAAATCTAAAATTACATAGGAGTCAAGTCTAAAGAATGCAGTTGCTATGCATCATTGCAAGAAAGGCTTAGTTAAAATTCATATCTCAATATAATGATAGGAAACATCATCAATGAAAATTTGATATAACGTGTTACATCTTGCAGAAGCCCAATTGTATAAACATAGAATATGGAAAAAAGGCACAACACAGTTTACCAGCATATTGAGGCAACAATTTACAACTGATATATAGATATTCCATTTTCTTTTCTTTCTTTTTTTTTTGTGATACATCAAAGGAAAAAGGACAAAAATTAATCATGCAGATTCACACCATAAATAAATGGCGACAGCAACACATACTAGTAAACATTCGAATTAAACTATACACTTGAATTAAAAATACCCTTGCAACAAGTTTTTAGATGCCACCTACATCATGTAGATTTCATGTTTCTCTAAAAATGTGTAAATTTAGCAAACACATGCACTTGGCAAGTTTTTTTTAGAGTATTAGCTCCTCATTACATATTTAATTTTACACTTTCGAAAATAAAAAACTTAACTATTAATAAAAATCTCACTTTATAATATTAGAGAGAGAAAATAAAAAATTCCTTTAACAGAAAATTGGTCTATCTACAAGAACCTCTTCTAAGCAATAAAAATATCAACAATATAAACTGAAAACTTCAACTCCAATTACTATTAACTAAATCTTGGATAATTTAACATGTCTACATCTATATTTACACTCTGGCATCTCTAAAATGATAAAATAAGCAACCTAGTGTAAGAAATAAAATTAAAAAACTTAACGAAGGTAACAAAAACTATATACAAACATAAATGCATAGAATAAAACAATTTTTTTTTCATATAAGAAACAAGGTAAGAGCAACTACACATAACTGCCATCAATTAAACAATTAGAATTAAACATTGTGCAAACTACATAATAATAAAAATTATCTCAGTCTCATACAATGAAATCAAAGTATTAACTAATTTTCACAATGAGCTGATCATGACAATATTTATTCTGACAATAAATTTAATTTAATAAAATCACATATAGCTACCCATAAATGTAGAAGAGAAAAATATTAATAATTATTGAAAAGGCCTATTTTGATCAAAAAAAGTTGTATTTGTCATTAAAAAATCCTTATTCTATTATTTTGCTATCAACACTAAAAGCAATAATCATCCACAAATACATGCAACAAATCTGCTGGTACTCACAACGAATTGAATTTATCACTTGAATAATACTTTTTTATTTTGTTCTCTACAATATTTGTTGCAGTTGATTTACAAACAAGCACAAAAAAAACCCTATTTCGATTGCTGCTGTTTAATTTCAATTTTAATAATGTGCTTTGATTTATTCTAAGCATCATAATTACATACATACCGAATTCAGTATATAAACTTTTGGATAAACAGATTTCCAATATAATATTCTTAAAGAAATTCATTTAAATTCACATAAAACTATTCATAAATTTAAAGCAGAAAATTTTAAAAAGATTCAAAAAAGGTTTTATTCTTAATTTCATTAACTATTCAAAATTGGTAAACAATTCTCTGAATAATGATTCCTTATTCTAAAATATTTCTTCAGTTACAATTAGAATTAATTGCAAATAAAAATGTTCCAAAGATATTAGCATTCACAAAATAGAAATTTATGTTTACTACAAAATAACAGTCAAAATGTTAAAACTAAAATTATAAATAGTTATGCAATGTTCATAAAATTTACACTGTATAAGGAATAATTCCATGTGAATTTTACTTGTATTATAACCATATTATCCTTTAATGCCACAAATTAAGACTCATAAAAAACAGCTTTTAAAATCAGTAAGACATTGAATATTTATGCCAAAAAATTTTTTCTTTCTTTTTTCAAATTTCAAAAAATAATATTTCATTCTCAATTTTTATTTATATAATATAACCATTTACAAAAAAAAAAAAAATCATAAAAAATAATGTTAAATAAAATTACAATAAATCAATAAATAAAAATAGCATTTAAAAACAAAATAACTTTAAAATTATTAACTCATATTTAGATAAAATATTATATCATTTTTATTTATAAAATAATGTAATAAAATATTTTAAATAATCCATTAACAGTTTTAAGATGTAATGCTGCGCATTTTGTATATTAAAATTTTTTATATTTTTTTAATATCTAAAAGTTTTATTTTTAAATTCTATATAGAAGAACATATTTTTGTTCATGTAGCATACTGAATTTTTTTCTTTTACTTATAATATCAAAAAAAAAAATTTTTATAATATAATTTACCTTAAAAATTTGAATACAAACAAACATTAAGTATTACTTAAATTCTTATGATCACTGTACTCCTTGGAATAAGTGATATAAATCTCAAACAATGATACTTAAAAACAGACATGAATTATGATGAGCATAAAAAGCAAAAACATATCTTAATTGGTCGTAGTATAAACATAGTACCACAAATTAAAACAAATATCAAAAGTGCTCTGTATTAATTGTTGTAACTTAAAATTTTGTTATATCATTCATCCATTCCACATATCACAAAATTAACAGAATTTAATTCAATGGAAGGAAAAAATAAGATATAAATCACAGATATTAAATATGTAGCAAGAACTTGTTATTTATGATTGTTATAATAATTTATACAAAATTCAATTAAGTTTAAAGTCTGCTTTTCTTGGAATAAACCAACCTGATTTTATAATCTGCAGATATTTATCTTAAATATGAAAGAATAAAGACATATTTTAGATTTTTTTTCATTCTAACTACTTTACTACACAATTAAAGTAATTTTATATTAGATTTAAAATGTGCAGTAGCTATTACTATTGCATAAAGATATACAAGAAAATGTACTTTTCTACATTTCTTAATACAACCAATTGCTTCTAGCTATGAAACACATTCATATCCATATACATAGCACACAAAACACATCATCTGCAAGAAGCAAATAAAAATAACATAAAATTTCTACGTAGCAACAAAAAGCTTTGTTATAACAGACTAGTAAAGGATTTATGAATACAACAAAATGACACTGACTTACACGAAGAAAAACATGTACAATTAATCACCCGAATTAGGAGCAATATGTCCTCGAAGATATACATCATCATACATGTGTCCAAATAATTCATCATCTGCCCTGTGAACAGCATGACGGACATTGCGAATAAACTCACGCTTTGACATCTTATTCTTGATATGTGGACTGGTTAAATCAACAGATAACATTATCAGAGAAAAACATAATATATACACCATATCTAGAAAAACAAAAACAAAGTTATAAATTGCTTTCAATATAAATAAATCTTAATAATGATGTTAAAAAGTTTTCTTAAATGCATAATTTTTCATTCAAAACTCATCAGTGATTAACACACAAGGAGTCTTGTATTTGAAATCAAAACATTTTTCATTTAAATAACTAATTCAAAAAACGATTTAAATAATATATTCCATCCAATAACAAAGCTGCCAACTTTTATTTTTGTAAATGCAGAAGATTTACCAAAAAGATGCAGAAAAAAAATTAATAGTACATTAATTTATAATTAATTGATAAAATGATAAAACAAAGAGTTTAACAGCTTCATCTTACAACAATTGTTAATACTTGCCATTTTCTTATCCTGGCAGCTTAAATACTAGCTTTAATCTTATACATCTTTATTATATGTAACACACAAAAAAATTGGTTAAAGCATAGGTTTACACTAGAAGACTTTTTTAAAAAAGAATCAGTCAAAACTTATACAAGTACACTTTGACTTTTTGCTTAAAAAAAAAATACCTACATTAGAAAATTGTTTAACTCAACAATTCCTTGCTACATAAATGTCAGACATATTGAAACACATAGTGTAATAACCATTTTTACTTTGTACAACCGATGATCAATATTTACAGATCAGATAACAGCAAACCATCATTTCATTGAAGCAATACAAAAAACGAATACATAAAAGCTTCAGAAAAAAAAAAGTAGAATTGAAAATATGAAGCTTTGTAACTCTTTCCAACTAAGGTATCACATAATATGGACAACCTAATGAAAATAATTATTCAGACTTGAAAATAGGCAAATACAGAACAAAAATAATAAATAAATATAAATAAAAATCAAATATATGATAAAATAGCTTCTGATGAACTATTATTATCAGGTAAGCAAAATGAACAATTTTACTAGAAAATAAAAGGAAAACTACTGAATTTTAAAAATGTTAAATTTAATGAAGCAATAAAAAAAAATGACAAATTTCTTCACAAAATACAAAGTTTACATCAAAATCTTCTATAATCAGATTAAGTAAGTCATTTTTATAATCCTAGTTATCTTAAAATAATTCTCAGAAAAAATTAAAAGTTACTTCTTTAAATATGAAATTGATTTTTTTTAAATAATTTCAAATACAATATGAATGAAAAATTGAATCAAATCATTATATAAAAATCATATTTATGCAGTAGTAACAAAATGATAATGACAAATAAGTAGCAAAAACAATAAAAGCAGGTTGAAATAATTAAATTACTCAAAGATAAATATGGAGCTATATTTTATTTAAATGTATTTTCCTAAAAAACACACATGAAATTAATATGGATGTTAATAGTACTACTGCTATTCTCATAGGTAAAAATTCTTCACTTCAACTCAAACCTAAATTATTTTCTCAAGAGACAAAGAACTATATTACTTACTGTTAATCCTACCTATAATAAAGGGATTATAACTTTAAAAAAATTAAAGAACTTGGATGTGGATTACTTATTTTTTAATGGAAGTAATCTGTAAAATTTAATTCTTTAAAAATGTGCTTTTAAAATATTTTCATCCAAAAATAATATATTTTACCAGTTTTATCATCAAATGTTATTGATGGATAGCTTATTTGTCATCCATAATTGATTATTTTCATCAGAAATTAGTATTCTAATCATTCAATTTTAATCACTTATAGTGGGGGAAAACATTAAAAATTTTCTTTCCTCTGCCAATTCTTGTCTTCCCATTTTAATCTTATTTTGCTTTTAAGAACACAAAATTACTAAAACCATTCCTAGTACTACAATTTGCCCAAGCCTGATGATTATGATGATAATAAATCATCAAATGATAATCTAAATTTGTTCCATTTAGATTCAGATAGTTACAAATTTAAAGATTTTGAATAATTTTTTGTCTTATGTCTCGAAATTCATTCTTGTATTCAATCATAAAGTTCATTTATTTTAATTACTTTTATTCTTTTGAAATACCTAAAGTTTTGTTTTTAGGCTGGTTCTTCTTTCACCTGATCATAATCTTTGTTTATGCAATCATAAGGTATGTTGTATCATTTCATATTAGGTATTTTTATAGTATTATGAAGCTCAATAGGGGGTGCAATGTACACCTATCTCATAGTGGTACATCCTGGGCAACGTTCTGTACGGCTAAATGGTCTACAGTTTTTGACATGATCTCTTGCTGCTATCCTAACAGTCATTCGATTGTCCTGCATGTATTGCAATGGAATGTTGGTGGCTTGACCCAATAAAAAAGGACTGATCTAATGAACATCTACATCACATTGGGATTTTTGATGTACCAAATTGCACTCTTTGTGATTTGGCAGAACTCATGAATCAAGCTCATTTGCATCGTTGCTTGGCACTTCATGGGAGTCTGAGACGGCGAGGTGCTGGCAAACTAGAGAACTCTTAAGGCAATGGCTTTGGTCAAATTTTGTGTGCATTTTCTGCTTTATTTAGTATTTTTCCCATTTTTGTATTGCCTTGCCATTGGAAATAATAATAGAGTTCCAATAGAATTTCAACTTTTTAAAATTTCCACATGTACTGGGAAAATTTACAGGATTTTAAATTTGAAACATAGAATAGTGATTAAATATTATATGTAAGATTCAGGCAACAATTGGCATTTTACAATTAAATAATTGGGGTAAAATATAATATTCAAACAATTTCAAATCAAACATGAAATTTCTAACAAACCTGTGCTTAACTGCAGTTTTGGATTACACTGACAAAATCTGGCAGAAAACCTTTCTAATAAGAAATGTAAATAATTATCAAGTTCATTTGGGGCTTGAAGGGACTCAAAAAACCTCCTAAGTGCATGAGGTAGAAACTGATTTGAAAAATTGTGCATTCCAATAAGTTGACTCAATACATCTCTCCTGAAATGTTAAAGAAATGCTTTTTAAATAACAAATACAATAAACAAATTGTAAGATCATATATTGACTTCATCTAATGAAAGAATTGCATAATTTCAAGCTTATATACCAGCAGCCTTTATAATGTAAAAGAATATATTATATGAGTAAAGAAATTATAAAAACAATGCTTTCTTAAATTATAGCAAATAAATTACTATGCAAAAAAATTATAAGCAGTTAAAAATAAACATTAAAAAAATCTACTTTACTTTAAATTTCTAAACTCAAAAAATAATACATGCATAATATATTTTATCAAAAATGAAGGCAAAATTGAATCAATCACAATTTATTCCATTAAAATATTTTAATGCAACATTTAATTTGCAAAAGAAAGAAAAGATTTCAAAAGTAATCTCTCGTGTTTCTTGGGCAATTTCATTTACATTATATTTTTAACTATTCTAATATTATACATAAATAAACAAATTAACTCATTAAGTTATGCTAAAAGATAACAAGATATCTAATTTTGAAGTCTCACTTAGTATAAATAGTATGAAAATGAAAAGAGGACAATTTTGTTTTCAGAACAAAGTTCACTACAAGAATTTTAAATACGAGAAAAATTTATAAAGAGGGAAAACAATGCTTAGTACTTTATAACATATATTAATTATTGCAGGGAAAACAAATGATTTCCCTTATAATTTTTAAGAGGTTAATGAGTTTAAATTACCAGAATAAACGTTATAGCATTGTATTCAAAGACTCTTTGATAAATTTCCTTTACTTTTTTCAATTTTAATTATAAAAATGAAGTTACTATTATTTATTCTTATTTAACTTAATTAATTATAACTCGAAAATTACCTAAATAAATTTCATGGTATCAATAAAAATTAAGAGATAATTTATGGTTGAGATATTAGGAAAAAAATTGATTACTTTATGTGCATTCCGTTATTACAACATATCATTATAACAGGAATTACAAAATATAATAAATAGTTGCTATATAGTTAATGTTTCATTGTTAACAATAATTACATTTATTCTGTATATATGTATGATAGCTGTAAGTAAATGAAAATAAAATAACATTTTAGAGATGACAAGCACATAATGAAATAATTCTAAAAAAGTAAATTTATTATATTTGAATGAAAATGAAGAGCAGAAACAAGATAACTTAGGTTTAGAATAAAAAAATTACCTCAAATTTCACCTTTTGCATTTATTTACATAATTTTACAATATACTGCCAGAAATAATTGATGATTTACATAAAAAAATGAACAAACAATTATCACAATTTTATTTATAAGCTTCTTATTTTGTTCTCTTACACTTTTTTTTTAATACAAATTAAGGTATGTATATTGGACTTCAAATTTAAAATTTTTTGATTACATTTCAAGTTCTAAATATATAAATGGGCACCACAACTTGAAAATGGCCAGAATATATAAAGACAAATGTAAATTTTAAACAGTTCTTTTAAAAATTCATGATATAAAAATTTATTACATGTATATATTATATATTTGAAATGTTTTATAAATTTTCATAGTACTATTTTAAAGTCTTTTTTATTTTTTATATTTGCCTATTTGAATTTTAAATATTTAAAAGCTGTATTAGTATTATTTTAAAACTATCTATTTGACTTCAAAAAGGCAAATATTAATAATGAAATTGTTTAAAATCAAATTTCATATGCTTTTATGCACTTTTGATAGACTGAATTTCTCTGATTTCACAAGTCAGATGAACAATCGGCCTGAAATGATGAGGCTGTAGAATTATTGCTGAACTATTATAATAGTCACATGAATCAAAGATCACATTTTTTTAAATCTTAAACATGAATTGAAATTATGTATGCTGTGTCATCAATTTAACTAAATTAATGAAGTTTTTGTACATAATATTCTTTTAGCAGAGTAATTTGAATTTTTTCAGCATACCATTGCAAAAGCATTTAATATACCTACCTACTATTTAAGTAAAGCCGTTTTTGTCGAATATTTAATGTACGTGTGCTGTAAATAAAATGTGCAATTTCTTTTGGGTTGTCATCAATTAACTGATGTTTTATAAAATAATCCATGCCCTGAAAGAAAACCCAATAAGAATATATTATTATTATAGAAGATAAATAAAAATGAATTTAGCAATACAACTAGTTAGATGAATGATTTACAATTATTCAGAAGCATAATGCAAGGAATTACAGATATTTCTGTTTGAACACAAAAAGATAAACAAATATTAACTGTTAGAATAGTATTTATTATTATGTAGCTAAAAATTATAAATAGCAAATACAGATATATCATTTATGAAGATGCTTTGTAAAAAGATCTTAAAAAGAAGAAAATTTAGAGAACATTAAGGGTTTTTTTTTTAATTACTCAAAAGTAAAGATATTTAATTATAATATTTCATTGAAAACATCTAAAACAGAGGATAGAAGAAATATTATTTAGCATATAATTTGGCAATTTCAATGGAATTATTACTCCACAAATATAATACACCCTTTCCCAAAAATATAGGCATAGATCAAAAATGAAATTCCAAACTAAAGTATTATTCATATAAATATAAAAATGATTCAATTAATTTTTATTCATTCATTTAATAAAATTTATTATAAAGAACATGATGCAATAAATAAAATAGTATAAAAATCAAAATAAAAAATATATTTTTAATTAGCTTTTAATTTATGTAACTTTTAAAGCTTAAGAATACGTTTTTACAATTTTGTCGCAATGCCACTGGCTAAAGAGATTTGAAATGAGGAGATTATTAAAATTTATAGTATTTAAAGAATTTTGTAAAAAAATGAAGAATGTTTTAATAAGAGAAGATCTGGTAAACAAGTCAAACAAAAATTCTGCAGGAAGATGTTAACCATGGTATACAGGTAAAATATGTAACTGTGACAAGTTGTTAGAGTATCAAAAAGCACAATTCACAGAAGAATAAGAGACTATAAAAGAATAACTTTCAAGAAAATGTTGAAGAATCCATGTTTAAAGGTACACCATAAAACATCATGACTGAACCAGGCAAAGAGAATGATGTCTTATGGTGATAAATGGCTCTGTACCATATTTAAAGATGAAAAAAAAGTAGAATTCAGATGGACTCAATACATATAAATTTATTAGTATTTGGTTTTATATAGACAAGAAAGAAAAACAATTACTTAGATTGGTTTTAGATTTATTGGCCAAATATTCTTGGCCTCTTATAGTATAAAACTGAATTCTAAGAACTATTTGCAAATATTAGAGGGTCATTTAACTCAACAAGTCATGGAATGGCCTGCACTTAGTCTGGATTTTTATATGAGAAAATATAGGGACAGCTAACAAGAACAGTATATGAAAACGAATAGCAATAGTTCTCAATCACATATTTTAAAACAGCTATTGCATAAGCATATTATAATTTGTGCTTAAAACTTAAATGATATGCACTAATTTCAATGAAAAATCACATATTTCAAGTGATAAAAAATAATAGAAATACAACATAAACATTTGTAAATATGTCATTAAATCTTAAAATTATTCTACAAATATTTTAATGTCTGTAATTATGAGGCATCATATGAGGCACATATTTCTATTTTGTGATTTATCAAAATAAATTATACATTTCTGAATTTTAGAACAAATTAAACCTAAATGATAATTCACATTGTATTATAACATATATACCATATTTCATTCATTTTGTTTTTAGATTTTGTGTGTGTGAATTGCATTTTATGATTGTGCCTATATTTTTCAGATAGGAAGTAGCAGAAATTTGTTTTCATATTTTAATCAAAATTTTGACCCATAAAAAATATACATAGTTGCTTGTTCAACAATAATTTTTGTGGGAAAATTTTTGAATATAAGAATAACATCCACTACTAATATTTGATGAGTGAATTTATTATGTAACAAATGTAAAAAATACCATCAAAAGACTTAGAAATTGACGATTTCATTTTGCACACAATTTTAACTATTTTTTATGCTGAATTAAAGATTAGATTAAGATTATTAAAATTAGGAGAATATTGAAAGTAGGAGCATTTTTCTAACAAATTTTGGTTTTAAAATTAAAGTATTCATTAAATATACATATTTCTTGAAGGAAAAAAAACTTTACCATAAAAGCATCAGCATTGAAGGTAACAGTGCCCTCATCTAACTGAAGATATAAGTGATGATATGAAAAATTGACACATGACTTTTGTTTGGCATAAATTGAAGCATAACCCCACTGACTCTGACATAAGCTAAAATAAATAAATTAATTGAAGTAAAATGTTTTGGATTTCTCTCTCTTTCTATATATATAAAGAAAAATTAACAATACATATATTAACATAGAGAAATGAAAAATCACCTATTTTAGTGATTTTTAAAAACTAACATTTACTTTCCATAAAATAAAGATACATTAACACATTGAGATGGATTATAAAAAATTTCATTTGAATAAAATGCATAATTACATAAAATAAACATTTAAGGAGTAACTCAATAATTCCTCCTATCTGGATAATAATTTCCAATGCATTAAGGAGTTTTTAAAAATTTTTGTAAGTAATTGAAATTTAAAAAAACGCATCTCTGCATTCTATTTTTTTTTTTTTTTTTTTTTTTTTTTTTTTTTTGCAACTTTTTGAAGTTACATTGCATACACATTTTCATAAAAAAAAACCACAAAAAAAAGTGAAAGTTTTTAGTGAAATTAAATAAGTGTTAAGTCCACACAAAGGTGACGAAAAGATAAAAAAAATTCAATAGCAAGCGTTTACCACTAAATGTTCCAATAAATAATTGGTGTAGCCTTCACTAACAAAAATGTATGACAATATATGTCTAAGCAAGCAGTGATAAGGATTCCTAATCTCCATCTGTGACACATTCCTACCTATTCTTACTCTAAATCTACAACAGTATGAAGTGTCCAATTATAGTGGTCTACCAGGTCCTGTAAATGTTAAATTGTTGAAAGGTCTGTGACCTTACTGATCAACGAAGAGTATAAACTGCATGGACAGAGTCAAGAAATATGTTAATCATACAAAGCTTAAACTTTTTTTGTAGAAAAACAGCCACAGGATGTTGTATCAGAAAGGGTAACACAAACAGCTGCTGGATATCATCAGAATATAGTTCAGCTGTTAATTTCAATGCATGATGACTAACAGCAACTTACTATCATGAGTTAGTACCTCCCTCAATCAAACCAGAGCTAATGCAAGAATAGATTTGTGAAACAAAGATTGGGATCATTGACCCCAGCACTTCTACACACAGATTTGGTGATCATCTGTTCAACAACTGAAGCAGAATTTATCACTTAACACTATGCAATGCTGATAGCTATGAAATCATTTAAAACAACTTTGTCGATGTAATAGGATAAGACATATATCTTAAAGGTCACTGTAACCATGATCACAACTCAGCAAAGTAAGAATGATAGTAGGTACTACACATAGAACGAAAAAGACTGTAGCATGTTAGATTGAGGGCAACAATTCTGTTGGGGCAGTTTGCATCTTTGATCTCACGGTCATTCCTCCTTTGCTCTACAGAGCTTTCATTTTGCTGATGAGTTCAGTGAAGCAATCAATTCCATCAGAACCTCTGCACAAAAGTATCTCCGCGCAGACAATATTGTTTGATATGACCAGCCATCTTAATATATCCTACATATAAGACAAGTTGAAGTAATGTGATTTAAAATAAGATCTTTGATAACATCATAATGGTATTGTTGACTAAATGAGAAAGATAAACAATCCTCAATATAATGAGAAAAGATAAACAGTAATAAATTTTTAACCTTTTTATATTATGCTAGTTGTGCAGCAGAAACATAAGCTTAATTGAAGTTAGCATTTATTAGTTGAGAAAATTTAACCAGTTGCATACATGGTATAATGAATTCTGTAGGCACAATTTAAAAATAATCGTATTATATTTTAGGGGTTCATCAAGTTTTTTTTTTTTTTAATAAAAGGTAGCATTAAAAATATTATATATGTGTAGATAAAATAAATATAAATTTATTCTAAAAATCATATCTCGTATAACCAATTCATTCACATAAACTTTATTTACAACTATTTTACATAAAAATTTCAATTTTAGTTAATTTAGAAACTGAAAACAGTGACTAATTTAAAAAAATAGATACTGCTACTTTTATGCAATTTAGTGAGACATATATAATTTTATAAAAATTAATGCTGCATACCTCTGCCATAAAATCTGATCTTGAGCAAGTTCTCCCCAAACACAAGCTGCCAGGCATAAGTCAGTAGCATTTAGATGAGACAACACACAGAGACTTATTTCAGGAGGGAGTACAGCAAGATCAGGGAAACCTATTTATAACAAGTTAAATTAAACATACATAACAGCATGCAAAAACTTTTTACATACATAAAATTTTATCTTTATATATATAAAAATTTAAAGAAAGTTTTCAGAAAATTTTATGTATAATTTGAAAAATCTAGAGATGAAAAATTACAAAAATTGCTGTGTACAGCAGATGATTATACAGATAAGAAAGAAAATATACTCTAATAATGATGTTAGCAAATGCTTAAAATCATTATTATTTGTAAAACGTTTCACAGGAAAAGTTATAAAACCAAGGAAGAAACTGCAAAGACCTTTTAGGGAAGAATACAATAAAAAAAACCTTTAGCTATAAAACAATAAATAATAAAAAAAACCTGAAGTATACTAAATTGATAAAATATAGTAGAAATTGGAAAAGTCCCTAACGGTATTTACTATGAACCTCAGAATACCAAAACCCTTTATAATGTTTAATCAAAATGAAATTGTACGTCACCATATAATAATAAATTAATATTATTTATAACAAGACTTATTTGCTCTAATTTCAGATGTTATGTTTTTAATTCTGTACTCTTATTCTTTCTTGGGGTGAGAAGAGATATTTTCTTTTTTAAAAAGCAGGATTGTCAATTTATTACTATTATTATATTTATATAAAAAAATTTTAAGAAGTTTTTATTAATAATATCCAAATGGACATTATTTCCATAAATTATAGAAACTTCTAATTAATTAATGAACACCAAAATAACAATGGGATTGTATATTGGGACAGCCACCTTTATATTTACAATTGCAAATATTTAATAGTAAAAAAAATTACAAACATGACCACAAAATTTACTTATATAATGAAATGTTTACAAAATATAATTTTTAATGAAATGATTATTAAATAAAAGATTAATATAAAAATTAAATGATTATAAAAATAATTATTTACAATGTATTTGCAGTTATACTGAATGGGCATGATAGCTATGCAAGTCAATTCAAAATTTTGATATTTTATAGGACCATACTAGTGTCATAGATCCTGTCACATGATGTATTTTATATGAATTCCACTGAATCTTCAAATTCTGCAAAATATTGAATTCTATATTTTGTTTATCTTACTTAGAACATAATCTATTTATTTTCAAATTTTACAATATGACCAATATAATGCACAGGTTCAAATACAGAATTTTCTGCAAAAAAATTTATTAATATGAAATCATTGCATAGAACTTTATCCACTAATGGATTGTACATTACCATTTTTTAGTATTTATTTGGCACCATTTGCATATGCATCAATGTCATTTTACAATTCAATATCAGTATCCAAATAAAGTTTCATATTTCTTTCAGACTCAGCCTGAATCAATTATTAACATATGTATAAGATATTGCTATTAATATATCTATTATACTCTAATTAAAAGAAAACAGGGACTGTCCCGATGCTCTCCATACATCAGCATCTTAATGTACCACATTAGGTGATTTTTTTAAATATGTTCTAAAGGCTAATTTTTTAGAACACATAGAACTACAATTCATAAAAGAAAAGAAAGTTTAATTGTTTATAAACACATAATTTTTTACCATTAAGTGAACTATCTACATTCACAAATTTCAGAAAATTACTTTTTTGCACGACAAAATCAACTTATCTAGCTTATAAGCAGCAGTCTTGACAGAATAAGTAGAAATCACAGATACAAACATGTCTTATAGGAGCAATCTAGTGCAATTTTTTACAACTTTTATTTTCCAACATTTGAATTAATTATATCACAATGTGTACTCTCTTCCTCTGTATAAATAAATCAATATTGTTAATGAATTGATAGCTTTTTAACATATAAAAACAACTAAAATTTGATGGAAATTTATTTTTGTCGACATATATATACATATATATATTCATATTTATTGGGTAAAAAATAAACATTAAAATAAAGTGTTTTCTGCAGTATTGCATAAAACTTCAAATTAACTAAATAAAGTTAACTTTCCTACATATCATTTTATAATATATCAAGCTAATTATTACCAATAAAAATTACAGTTAAAATAATTCTAGTCTTGATCTTAAGTACAAACAAAAAAAATCCTAATTAAAAATACATATGACTTGCATCTTTAAAAAATACATCAACAGACATGATATATTGGTTAAAAAATATTTTTTAAAATTTATTTTTACCAATTGAGCAATTTTCTTCATTTATGCCATTTTCATGTTCTTTGATCTTTTTTAAAACCTGGCCCATTTCTATAATGCAAGCAAAATAAGAATTAAGCTTCCAATATTTTGATCATGTTTAAAACTTCAGATATA
Organism: Caerostris darwini; assembly: GCA_021605075.1. NCBI lineage: Eukaryota > Metazoa > Arthropoda > Arachnida > Araneae > Araneidae > Caerostris > Caerostris darwini. Next base: position 1,180,206 of record BPLQ01011932.1, on the reverse strand, counting down.
ACTTATAAGAAACCAATATAGATTTTTTTAAGAATTTTATTTTCTTGTAAAACAGGATTAATTTTAAAGAAATTGCTTTATCACACATTTTTCATCATTTAATAATTGATGACACAAAGATTATCTAGAAAATTAAATAATATGTTCAATATTTTATCAAACCATTCAAATAAAACTTCTGAATGCATTTTAAACTAGTTAATGGTTGTTATCAATAAGTTATGTAAATAATTGAAAATAATATAATTAGCTTCTTTCATTTAGCCTCATGAAATGATTTACATTATTAATTCTGATACAATACAAAGAGCTTCTCTCATTTCATACAAAATCGGATTTCCCAAATAGCTATATTAATATCATTATATTTAATTCAAACATGGATTGAAACTGCTTTTGAAATTTTTTAATTAAAAATTATTCTATCAAATAGTTTGTTAAAAATTTTTTGTTAAAATGGAAAACTTCAACTTTAACACATGAATAACATTTTCAGATATTCTATCATTATATGAACTCAACTAACTTTGAAATATGACAGACAGATACAAAATATATTTTAATTGTATAATAGATAATCTAACCAATTCAAGTTGATAACTTAATACATTTGAAATAAATTTTGTAAAAAAAATAATAAATTCAATTCAGAAATAACAAAAATTCTAATTGATTACTAATAATAAATTTATTTTAAAAAAAGCTGGTATCCCCTTTAACTTTTACCAAAAGTACACAAAACACACAAAAATTACTCAAGAACGCGAATTGAAGAAATATTAATCTGTAGAAGTCATAAAATAATATAACACATAAATCATAACATTTTGTAAACATAACTGTATTCATAACACAAACATATAATAATTACGACAAATTTTCTAAAATAATCATAAAATATACATCATCCAATTAAGCTAACAAAATGAATTTTAAAAAAAAAATACGTATTTAATACATTATTTAAACAAAAACATAAGAATAGTGTTCCTTTAAATTACAAAAGAAAAAAAAAAAACCTTCTTTGACTATTTAGTCGATAAAAATTTTCTTATTTACTTTTCCATTAATAAACATAATCAAATCAGGCTTTCATATCATAATTATAACTTCCCTCAAATTTAAAAAAATTTAAATACAATATTATTTTTACTTAACAAACGCACTCAAACCACCTTTCATAATTTTATTTATTTAGATTAGAATCTTTAATGATGCCAATTCCTATATGTATAAACATCTAAAACGTTAATACATAATACTTCACATCTAACATGGTGATCAATGTAACAGAAATGAAAGATAACTTTTAACTGGAAGGTAACTAATGGAAGATAACTAAATTTTACTCAAAGTTTGTATTTTATACACTAGTCACCTTTTTTTATTTTTTCTTTCAAATAATCTTGGATTGCTTCTCATCACCTGAAGCTGATTTCATTTATAAATCAACTGATTTTCAATAATATCGGATGTTCCAGCTTTTTCTAAAAGAAATACTTTATATAGAGACAACCAAGCAGGATTAATTATGAAAATGTTGCATCGTTGATAAGGGATTACTTCAGGCTTCTACAAAGGTTACCATTACACAGTGTAGAGCTGAATTGATTGTTGAAATACTAAACCCTATCGAAGACGATACGAATTACTTTGCTCAAAGGTTGGTAAGTAATGAATTTACCTTCCATATTTATAAAAAAGTTAAGAGACATTATTGGAGTGTTTTGGATAATGAGAGCTACCATAAATTTATCGACACCGAAAGTTAACTAGTGGTTAGAATTTCACATAAGTTGAATTATTAAGCACAACTGACATTGTCAATACATGTTAACCCTGGCATGTTGAAGCTTTGTTATTCTATAGATTCCTTCAAATTTCATCTTTTAGTAACGCAATGTTCCACTACACTTACATGGTAATATGTCCAAACTTTTGAATAAGGCCTTTCTTAGACGTAGGATAGGAAGAGGAGGTTCTGTTGTTGGGATTTCTACATCTCGGAACATACCGCCGTTGGAATAATTTTGATTGCGGCTTCATTAAAAGGATTGTGTACGATCAAAAAATTCGTAATATGAATGATTTGAAATAATATATATCCACAGTAATAAAATTAATAAAACCTTAAATACTACAAAATACTTCATAAGAAATCTGTTATCATTTGTACATCTGCAGAGTCTCTAATTGTTCAAAGCAACTTAAGAAGTTTCCCTCTTTAACTGAACTGAAAATAAGCTGGGATTCTCATAAACCGTTAGTTTTGGATACCTTTCATAGTAAATAGGTAGACACATAGTAAATAAGGTAGAAATAATTTGATGGCAAGCAGACAATGTAGCAACGATCCATTGATTCTGTAAATTTTAAAAACAATGATAGTAGTGTAATTGTAAATAGAAATATTTTTATTTACATTCTCCTATCTAAAAATTTTTTAATAATTCTGCTTATATTTATGCTTTATATTGGATTAAATTTAAAACAATAAATTTGGTAGCATTCTTCGTATTTCACTATGACATGAAAAAAATTAAATATCAAAGAAAAAGGTTTATAAAGTAAATAAATACTTTTTATGTAAATAAATTTCTTTCGGTACCTAATATAATAAGAATAACATTCTGTTTTACAAAAGTCAAAATTAAATCTTCAAAGTCATAATGGCTGAAATATATGATTGATTATAATATTATTAATGCTGATGCACTTATATCTCACTAATCCAGATTTGTAGTTGGATGATAAAGGACATGGATAATTGAATTTGTAAATGTGTTCTTAATATTAATATTTTTACTAATTATATCAGAGTGGTGCATTGTATTGAACTAAAACCAAGTATGAAGAAAATATTGACAAAACTGAATTTGGAAATGGCGCATAGTTTTTGAACATTGGAAATGTGAATTATTACACTTATGAAAATCGCAAAAAATACTGCCAACAGTTGTGGGTTTTATTTTTTTAGAGATGATTTACTCAGATTTATTTTTTAAAAAAAAGATTCATCTCCTTAAAGAGGACCATAAAAAATAATGGTAATTTATATTTATTAATATTTATAATATATATAACAAAAGAAAGTGATAAAATGTCAATAAAGAACTTAATTGATTTGTAATATCTCATTTTTGAAATAATTTTTTAAAGTAGGTTGGATTTTTGCAGCAGCCAAGTCTAAAATGACTTCAATTTTTCATTTCAAAGAGTGTTGATCATAGAGTGTGTAATCATGTTGAAGAAATTTTTTTATAAGAAGAGAATAAATCCCAATGAGTTTGTAACAAATGGAAAGAAATACGGGGAACTCAATGTTCTAAAAAGAAGTAATGAATATAGGTTTGAAGAAAAAATGAGCAGATTAATTAAAACAGAGGGATAAAATTATTAGCTTCTGCGGTACAAAATACTCCTTCACAGTATTCCATTATTGCTAAGCAATTTCAAGTAAAAACATTATATTTTTTATCAACCCTCACACTTTTTCTTTTGATTTGGTACTAACGTCCCAGCACAACTCGCTATCCCCTAGACCAGGGGTTGGCAACTTTTTGAGTCGGAAGAGCCAAAAATGGCAATTTACAAAATTTGAAAGTTTTTAAAGAGCCACAAAATTTTTTTTCTTGCCAACAATAAATAACAGTGGGCTGAAAAGTTCGTAGGCTGACACATAGATGGCGCTATTATTATTAAATCCATCTGATTTTTAGTTAACCCTAATCTTCAAAAGACATGTGTATAAATTTGATAGTTGATGGAGTATGATGGAGCCCTGTTTCATCCAGTCACATATCGACGCAAAAATTCGAGTTCATTACGATTGAACAGCTCCAAACACTGCTTAGAATCATCAATTGGTTTTGTTTTTGGTCGATTGTGAGCTCGCGCGGCACCCACTTTGAACAGAGCTTTCCCATATCCAAATATTCATTCACGATATGTCCAACACGTTCCTTTGATATCTTTAGGGTCTCAACTATCTCAATCAACTTCACTTTACGGTTATCAGAAATTGTTTTGTGGACTTTTTTGATGTTTTCGTCGGTAACAACCTCTTTGGGGCGTCCACTGCGTGCATCGTCCTCGGTGCTCATTTCGCCTCGTTTAAATTTAGCAAAGTACTTCTCTACGGTTGATTTTTCTGGTGCAAAGTCCGAATAATGTTTATCAATCCAAGAGCTTTGGCTTCAATAGTATTTTTTTCTTCGCCAAAAAGCAATGCTTTCTTAACACACGAAATTCCTTTTTCTCCATTTTTTTTAAACTAACAAAAGTTGCTTCACTAAAAATGCTATACCTCACATACTAATAATGCAACAGCTGTCAAATTTATACACGTGTCTTTTGAAGGTTAGGGCTAACTAAAATTCATATGGATTTAATACTAATAGCGCCGATTTTATAATACTAGCCCACCTGTTAGTAGTCGCATAAATAAAGTTTTTTAATAAAAATAAAAAAACTAATCTATTTATTCATAAGAAAAAATATCTATTTATTCATTATATCAGTCTATTTATTCATTATTAGATAATTATTTATTATTTAAGTAAAAAATTGAAACAATTAAACATTTACTTACAACACTAACTTATACTTCAATAACAAACAATTGAACAAACACATTCAATGGGAGTGATGGCTTTGCATGGTTATTCAAGTAGAAAATTTAAACTTTAATAAACAATGTAATTTGTACTTAAAATAAAAAAAACAATAACATACATTTGAGCAAACAAATTCAATGAGAGCGTTGGCTTTACATGGTTTTAGAAAGTTCGGATAAATTTGGCTCATAACTTGTTGCTTTAAGTTTCAAACACGACTCTAAATTTTCATTTGTTAGTTGGCTTCTTACTTTACTTTTAATTATACTTATGCAAGAGAATGCTTGCTCGCACGAATATGTCGATCCAAAGATAGTCAGCACTCCAAATGCCAACTTCTTCACCTCACTGTAGCAATCTGGAAGCCTATTCCATGCGTCGAATATAAATGCCTCAATTCGCGGTATTTCTTTTAAAGTTGTCCACTTTTGTTGCGTTACGTACATACATTTCTGGACCTCCAACTCTTCCAACTTGCTTTTCAACTCTGTAAATTTTACACTCCACAAAGCTTTACTTTTTAAATAGATCAATTGCATTTCTAGAGATCCAGTATCAATTTCAAATGGCTCAATGTGGATTTCGTTACTATTTGTGTTGAGAGGATTTACTATGAATGCTAGAGTGGTTTTGTTGGTTTTGAATTGCTCAAATCAGTCAGCAAATTCATCTTTAATTTTTTTTATAACTGTGCTGAAGTACCTCGTGTCAACAGTTGCACTAGTTTTATCACGATATTGCTTTAGAAATTGAAAATGAAGTAATTTACCACTCTGAATATCTTCAGCAAACAGAATTAATTTTTCTTCAAAACAAACCAATTCTTCTACCAAAACATAGTCTGGGTTTGCCTTTCCTTGCAGTTTTTGATTCAGCTAATTTAATTTCGCTGTGATATCCACCATAAAGAAAAATTTTTGCAACCATTTGTCATTCTCTAATTCATGGTGATTAATGCCGTTTTAATTTAGGAATGTATTTATTTCATTCAAGCACAAAGCAAAACGTTTGAAACCTTACCTTTGGAAAGCCATCGCACTTTATTGTTGAAGAAGGAGGTTGGAATACTGAATTTCCATTTCGTTTAAGAATTCTTTAAACTGATGATGGAACAGTGCTTTTGACAAAATGCTGTTAACAATCTTGATTACCAAATTCAACTACTTCGGCCGGAAATATTTGAGCACAAAGCTCTTTTTGGTGTATTATGCAGTGAAACGTAAGAATTTCATGGTTTATTTTGCTCTAAAGAATCGTTGTTGCCCTTTTATTTTTTCCTGTCATACTTCTGGCTCCATCAGTTGCTATTGAAACGATTTTATTTAAATCGATCTTATTGTCTTCAAGGCATTTTTGCACGGCATTCTCTATATCTTCCCCTCTAGTTTGTCCCGAGAGCGGTAGAAATCCTAGAAGTTCTTCTTTTGGACCTTGGGAAGATATATACCTGACAAAAAGGGCAACTTGTGCCGTGTCTTTTATGTCGCAAGACTCATCTATAGCAAGTGATAAGGCAGAAGAAAGTTGAATATCTTCCACCTGAAAATATGTTACATTTGAAGACATTTTAGCTATTCTATCTTGTACTGTTTTAGCGGATAGTGGGAAATCTTTGATTTTTTTCAAGGTTTCTGGTTTGTTTTTGAAATCACGAAACAGTTCTTCGGATGCACGTATGAAGCAATCTTTGACGTACTCACTATCTGTGAATGATTTGCCTTTTTTTGCAATTTCTAGTGATACCGCGAAACTTGCCAAATTAACATTACTTGTAGATTGCGTCCAGTTCCGATGGACTGACGACAGTGACGACTCGTGTCACGGGGAAGGGGCGGGTGAGAAGCGAGTATAAGTGACTGAGAGATAGAATCGGTGCTTAATCCTCGTTAATTGCTTTAGAACGATTTTTAACTGTTTCTTTTTTTTTTTTTTTTTGATAAAATAAATAATATTTGCGTATGGAACTAAAGAGCCGCAGCTTCACATCCAAAGAGCCGCATATAACTCGCGAGCCGCAGGTTGCCGACCCCTGCCCTAGACCAAAGAGGTCTCTAAACTACTGCCAGCCACAATTTATTTTGATTTCATTTTAAAATAATAATCAGATTGCAGATTGGTTTTCTGAACAGCATTTTCAACTCTTTTAAAAATATCTTCTCCAGTGGTCGTTCCCTGAATGCTATAAATGTCAAGAAGCTCTTCATAAACTTCATAATTTTTATCTATATCTCCAATAAAAAGTAACAACTGAGTAGTACCTCTGCTGACTCATTCAGTGCCAAAAAGAGTCATTCTAAGTGTAGACTTTTGTCAGAAAATTGAGTTAATTTATTTGCTGCAACATCATATACTCTTCGAGTCTGTGTTTGCTGAAAAACTGATGTCATTTAATAAATTAACTTTTTCTGGACAAATTTCTTCTATTGCAATCCTGTAATCCTTGATTAATTCGCCGTCAAAATAGAGTTTCCCGTGTTTCGCTATTGAATGATCCATGCGGAAATTAATACGAGTTATTGCTTCTTGTTCAGTATTTACTTTCTTAAACAACAATTTCTAAGATTTCAACCAGCGTTACAAAGATTCATATTATTGATTTCCAGATACATAGTTCCAAAACGAAAATCTGAGCATAATTGAAAACTGCAATAAGTTAGTATGGTTAGTTAACTAAGGCTTGGCCCTTGGGAATTAGTGGAGGCGTCAGTATGGCCCCCAGGATAAAAAGTTTGGAGACCCTTGCACTACACTAGGTACTATTACCTTAAGCTAAGTCCTGCCTCAAAGATTTGTATTTTAAAAGCATTGAAGAGATTTGGAGAAATGTAATCACAGACTCATTTTGAATGGCGAGTACTACGAAAGATTCAAAATGTTCTACAAACAAGCCAAGTGATGTACAGGCTTCGAAGGAATGTGTATTGAAAGCTACGAAGTAAAAACATTTTCTTCAGATTTTATTTTAAATCTAAATCTTTGCAGAAAAACTGATTATATATATTTGTAGTAAAGTATCTCATTAAATTCCCATAAAGGTAAAATTATAAAAAATTAGTGGCGACAAACAAATAGGAAATGTAGATCTATAGAAGATTTAGCTTTTTACAGAGTGAATCCTAGATACCTAAAATACTACGTCCAAATTTTCAACCTCAATTTAGAACGAAGCAAGTAAATCTCAATGCTCCGATACGAGACAACTGATGCTGCTAAGCGGGGACTTTTAAAATGATAGGATAACGTGAAGTTTAAAAATTGATTTGTCACAAACAGCCGATTGCGTGAATATTTCTATATTTTTTCATTGTATATTCAAATGTGAGTTACTATTTAAGAAATCCTCCAGAAAGCCATTTTTATTTTTTCCACTTTTTCAGCTTGAAGCGGACAGTAAAACTTTGAATAAAAGTAGTGGTCTAAAAGGGATTTATATTTTCAAAATAAAGTAGTACATATTGAAGCAATCAGAGATATTTATGTATAATTTTCTTACAAGAGGATACAGATCTCTCACACAGTATAATGAACTGTGACAAAAATTGCTTAGTATTAGAATAATGATTCCGATTCTGAATATAGGATAAATATATATGTTGCCATGTAAATCTTGGATTCGATATTTATTTTATTGAATTAAGTTTCAAAAAAGCTTTAAAAAGAAAAAAAAAATGTTCAACATAAGTTTTAGAAACCTTCAAATCAATTCAAAAATTTATAATAGGAGGAAATTATTTGTGTTTGAGTGATTGTTCCCATTTATCTTGGAGAAAAAATCTAATAAATCTGATCCCAGCATTTTACTCATAATTAGTTTTAAAAACTTAGCAAACAAGAATAGATTTTAATTCATACTTTTGATAATTTTTTAAATTGTCTCAAATTTTGCTCAAAACACCTTGAAAAGGTGATAAACATTCATTGATTAATTTTGTATCTATAATTAAATTGGAAAAATTCTATACATTGAATTTTAATATATGTTATTATATATGTTATTGAATTACCGTAGATATAGATTATGAATAAAAAATATTTAAGTAAGTTACTGATGTTTAAATGAATGTCAATAATGATTTACAAAATTTTTCTGTATTTTTTAATTTAAGCGTTTGTGCATCGAAACCTGTCTTGCTCGACTTGTAGGGTAATGTACAGGACAGATCAAGTTCGAAACAAATGGTGGTGGCAGTTTCTGTCACTGATTTAAGGAACGAGGAGACTCGATGGGGATTTCGACAACCTGTATAAGTATCTAATATCCATAGTCAGTCTGTCTGGTGAGAGTTTAACAGGTTTCTCCCATACAGCACTCAAATATCGGGCACTTACTTCTACAAGTCCTCTTGGAAAGCAGTCTTTTCTTCATTCCCGTCAGTGGACTGTTTGTGGTAAGAATAAGTGGGGCACAAGGTTCACCAATGTATAGCAATCAGGGCCGGATTTAGATGAAAAGAGGCCCTAGGCTATTCCATTTATGAGGTCCTTTCACCTGCCATTTTTAAATTTGTAAATAACTTATTGTGTTTGTTTATTATTCATATGTGTAGAATTTCTCCTTATTTTTGATTCAGTGTTTTAGTGTTTACTGTTTTTAGAATAATGTAATTCTAATTTTGCTAACAATTTGAATGTAGGCCCTCTTGATCTTGAGGCCCTAGACTGAAGCCTAGTTAGCCTATAGGAAAATCCGGCCCTGATAGCAATAATAATATATTTTGTAATTATTACTACTTTAATTTTTTGATTTTATTCCTAATTATGAAGAATTCCTTCTTTCAATATTGTCTTCAAATGTAGTCTTTCGAATTGAAAGATTCAACAAATAATTTATCAAAACTCTTTTAATTAATCTACATTTACTGCTCTATCTAACTCAAATTTGTAATCATATTTCAAGAGATTTTTTTTCAAAAGAAAACTGCTCTTTATATCCAAATTAAGATTATTTATTTAATATTACAGTTTTTGTCTTTAAAATAACAAGTAAAAAAATTATACAAAATTTATTTATTTTTAGTTTCAGTAATAGATATAAATTTTCTTCAAAAACTGAGTTTGAAAATTCTTAACTCTAATATAGGAGCTGAAGATAAATTTTTATCTGAAGTGCTACTGCTGTTTGAGTTATTAAATAAAAAGGATTAAGGAAATGGATGATAAAAAATATTTTCTGAATCCTCACAAAGTAGTTGGACCCTGTAATGTAGAACATCAACAAAAATAAATAAATGAGTGAATAAATAAAGCTGTTGAACAACGGTGAATTTTTGTGGAGTGAATCATTGTTAACCACTTGACGACCCATGTAAAAATATGAATTATAAGAGCAGACTTCTCATTTGCTTTATTATCGATTCATTTGATCATTAGGTAAAAAAAGAAAGAAAAATCAACGTGTGTATAAAAGTTGAAAGGATTTCAAACTTGGAATTACATTTCCATTATTTCCACAACATCATTTCCTTTCATTTATAACTACTCCTTACTTTTACACAACTGAATATTCAGTTTGAGTCAGTTTTAGCTGCCAAAGTTCTTTCAGCATCAAAATTATAATGAGAAATAATTTAAACACAGAATTTTCGTTATTCTAACATTTCAAACACTTAAACAAATACCAAAGTCTAAGAATTATAATTATTATTATTATTTACATTTTAGACTTCATATTCAACTTATGTATACCACGAACACTATACTGATGGGCGAGAACGGGGGACGTCGTCATTCGGAAGGAATTTTAGGGGTCATCGTCGCTCATTTGCTTGCTGTATGGAAGAAAATTTGGCAGCCTAACTGTGAAGAAGAGACGTTGTCACAATTTCCCTGGGAGTCTTCTCATTTCTGTAAACTGTAACTTCAACGGACGCCGCCACTGGATTCGGACTTGAATTGTCCTACAGTGGTAACGTGGCAGCTGGAGAGCTGCCACGTTACCACTGAGACTATGAATAGGGTAAGGCCTAATGTTAAAGCCCCTTTTCATAATTTTTTATTTTTTATTTCTGTAAATATTTTCCTGAATGGCTTTGTAATGTAGGAAACTTCTTTTAATAAAAATCAATTTTCAAAACTAATTTTGTGTCTTTACTATATTTAAATCAATGTATTTTATCGGATAATATAGACTTATATGGAACGAAGATAGCCACTTTCAATTGATTTCCGGCATAACACACTTACTTGTAATAAATAGGGAAATATGAGTATCATACGCGTATTTCATGCTTCTCGTAGTATGTACATCTTTTAGGTGAATCAATAGCATGTTAGTAAAGAATGAATAAATACAAGTGACTGTTTTTTTTTTTTTTACCTTCAGGCGTTAATTCAAAAACAGTTTAAACACAAAGTGTAATGTAGATATTAATAATAATAATGTAAATATTAATAACAGTAAAATTTGAGAGGTAACGAGCAGTCCTGTTAATTTTAATTATTTTATTTTTTATTTTCATTATTTTAATTGTTGTATAATGTATTTTAGTTTGTTGTTAGAGTAATTCTTTTTTAAGTAAAACCATCCTAGTTACGAACCGATAAAAATGCTCAATTTCAGCGATATTCTGTAATATGTTGAATATTTTCCTTTTTTCAATTTCAATAAAACAATCTTCTTTGATTTTTTTTTCCCAGAAATCATAACGAATTAAAATATGTTATGCTATTTACTAAAGACGGACAACGCTAGTTCCTGTTTACCGATAATGAATAAAATATCTTTGGCTAGTTCTACCTTAAATTACGAGTGAAATAAAAGCAGAATCATTTATAAACATGAACAAAAAATTAATTATTTTTTGTTAGCGGCAGGATTTCCTTTGCTTCGAGTTTATGGCTGTAAAGATATCTACTGTTTCCTTTATCATATCACAAAGCGAGAAGAGGAAAAACGCGAAGACTGCTAAAAACATATGCCGATAGTGGCAGCTGCAGTGGGAAGTCGAAGCTGGAACCGAGTTGGGGAGGGGAATATTTTAGTCGTATGTAAACAGAAAACTTTACAATGCTCGTCTTAGGTTACCAATGAAAAGAAGTCTTTAACAATGCTTAAAAATCCATTTTTTTCTCCAAATGAAAGAAATTTAATGCATATTCATATTACATCTTGAAAAAAAACCACACCAGTTCTTAATTTTAAATAGTATTATTAATAAATAATTGAATTATAAATATCTAAATAAAGTCAGCACCTAAGTTATTACAAAACACAGTTGTAATCGATAAAGAAAAACACGAGGCGGAGTTATACAACGTTGGACGTTGTGTAAATTTTACTCTACTCAACGTTTGGAGATTATTTAAACTGATAAAAAATTACTGAAAGCTGAGTTTAAACATAATGACTCAGCACTTCGATTAATGATAAAAAAAAAAAAAAAAATTTAAATTGTAGTCTAAGATTCAGAAAATTATATTATATTCTTTTGATAAAAGCAGCTGTTGTACTTGAGAATGTGAATCAATTAAAATTTTTTGTTGTATAATTTCTTTTATTAAACGCAATTGGTCTAAAAAAAATTTTTTTTTTCGTATATCATCACCTTTCATCATTCTTAAGAATTAGGTCAATATGAATAACTTTTAAAATTAATAATAACAAACTTTTTAATAAATTAAATAAACTTTTTTTGTTGTCAAATTATGAAAATAATACTGATGTTATAACTATATAATCTAATTCATTTTTCTTATAAGTAAGACTAAGAAGTGCTAAGGGATTGTATAATAATTTATAAGACATGTACTGACAACTGATAAAGATGTTTTTGTAGTGCTTTTTAAATAAAAGTTTTCATTTCAGTTTAAAAGTATTCATTTTTGTTTTAAGCAACGCAAAACATACCAAATGTTTTTATTACAGCTGGATAATTTATATCCTCATTCATTTGATGTTATATTTATTTTTAGTCAATTATTCCATTTGTAGATAAAATTTATTGTTTCTTTAATATAGTTGAGAAGTAATTTTTGTAATCAAAGAATTTGTTAGCAATTGCTGAGATTTCAAAAAATATTAATTCTTTGTGTTTAATTTTGCTTAGAAAAACTTTTATATTTAAATGCTTTGGGGTCTTTTGGTTATGTCATTGTCAATTTTTGTCATGTCCGATCAGTAGAGTTCAATATATTTATAAAAAATTGTCCTATTAGTTTAGATTAATAAAACTACTTATTATATGACTCAATTTATTGTTCAATAAACAGTTGAAATAAAGAATTTTAACAAATTAATAAAAAAATACACCTTTCTTTACATTTTTTAAAATTTATATGTTTCTTTTTAAGAATAAGTGTATTAATCATTAACTTGCTACATACAATTGGTTACATTGCGAAACATGAGATAGAACACAGCTCGCAAATAAAAAACGTTATGAAATGAAATGCACTAGGTTTATATCTAAAAAAAAAAAACTGGAAGATGATTTCATATCAGTTATTGACTTAAATAGCAAATTATGAAAAATATAAATTACGCAGATAAAGGAATTCATTTTTATTGCAATTAAAAAAATCATGCATTCCATTCTAGGACTCAGCAGAATGGTTCAGATTGAATTACGTATTTAAATTCTAATTCTCTGATAAATTCAGATTGTCTTATTGACACAGAAAAATATATCATTAGCCTTATTCTTGACTATCCTTCTAATGAAAATCAATGAATGAGGAACTGTTTTAAAGGCACATAAATTTGTTTATTCGATCAAACTATGAAAAAGATAATAGAAGAAAATCATATTACTATGTATTTTATAATACGGTTATATTTAAACAGTCTGCAAAATTTTCTCTGACGGTGTTCGGTTTTTCTTTATGTATTTGAAACTAAAAATAACTTGAGATATTTTCAGAATCTGGGGAAACGCTAAAGACTGGATATTTCGGCAAAACTAAATTTTCCAAACAAAAAGCTTTACAACTCTAATATTTATTCTTGTTACATAAAATAACTTGTTGCTAAATGTTTTAATAGTAAACAAGATTGCTGAGTCCAAAGGTAAAATTCGATGTTATTTGTTTAGCATGTCTTTTTTTTTTTCAAAGATTTTAACATGTGCTTTATTTTTTTAAGTTAAAAAATTTAACAGAAAGAAGGTATTACAAAAAATATATGATTTTATGCTCAATTTAGAAAATTTCATTCAGTGTGTATGCCATATTATAAAACATTGAATTAACTAATACAATCTTTAGAATCATACACACTTGCAATGAATACATTTTCATGGTTTTAAAAAGCTACAATCTTGCTGTGTTTTTCGAAATGTTATAGTTATAACGTGATAAAACCTTAAAAATATAACTAGAGGTCAATTAGTAATGATACGCTATTTTTTTTTTTTTTTCATCTATTGTATCTTTGTTTTTCAATAAATATAACAAAATTGCGTTAGTATGAAGACATACGAAGAGGGATTAAATCTGCTATTGACGTTGTGCATCTAATTAATAGAATATGTATCATCTTATCGCATTGTTTGAATGGAGTAAAATTACTAATTATTGGTAATATAAAAACAAAATAAGCTTTTTTGCCATCAAATTATTTATTAATGGATGTTTTTGCTTACACTTTTCATTTTAGAATTTGATGCTGTGAAACAATAATATTGATAAATTAGAATCCTATACGCAAAATTAAAGTTTAGAGAAAAATTTAGACTATTTTTTAATTTTTTGTTTTCTATTTGAGAATTTTCTTCTAGGGTCCATTTTGATTGTTTCATGTCATTTAATAAGAAATCTTCTTCTGCAAAATGCATGCATTTTTTGCTATGTAAACATTTAATAATTAAGTAGTACAATATACTAATTATTAAATATTTTCATGTCAAAAAAATATTTTTCATTAACTAACTTAAAGTAATCAGTCATTTTTTTGTAATCTAACAATCAAAAATTAAATTAATTACTTCATGATAAATTTTTGAAATTACTATTTAATTAATTCTCTGGATTTAATTCAAAATTTCGAAAATTGTCTACCTTTACTAAATTGCCTTACTTTAAACGATCTTTTAAAAATAAAACATTACATATTTCTATACTCGAATTTTGCTAAAAATGTAACTAATATATCAGTTAAGACATTTCTTCTAACTATGATGTAAAGTGTTTTAAATTGTGATTAATTTTTAATTGCGATTAATTTTTGTTTTCCATTTCCATTTATATTATTAACTAAAATCAAACACCCCTACTTTACTTTTGTTGTCCAGTTTTTGTAAAATTATTTATTTGTTTCTATCTTTGAATTATATTGATTCTACTGAATATTAATTTATAAACACATTCCGAAATAAAGAAAATTTTTAATTATGAAATAATTAGACATAATAATCCACTATAATTAAAAGTTATTGCTTATTTATGTTTATATTTTATAAAACTCCAATATTTTTTTTTTTTCCAATGTAAGTATTTCTTATAAGCCTTATTAACGAAACAAATGAAAATAATAGCTCTAGGTTAAATTTTTTACCTTTCCTTAAGAGTATAAAAATTTCTAAATTGGTCTTTGCTCTCCTTAATCTAATAGAAATAAATACTTAAAGAATTTACAAGTCTGACAAAAAAAGTGTTGTATTGTAATAATTTAACCTTAGTTGAATTATAGATTTATTGCATGTTACATTTGTTTTAATACTTTTCATTTAAGTAGGTGAATGCCATTGAAATCTGTTACATTATACAAGATTTTAAAAATATTTAAAATATTTCCAAATTTAATGACAATATTTAAAATATTTTTTGGGGGGTTGAAAGAAAGGCTTTCTTGTATGAAGCATATGCTTTGCATTTCCTGCAAGCTTTCAGGCATAAATTAAAATTTGTAATTTAAATTGGAGGAAAATATTAAACATCCATTAACATGCTCAACATCCACTTTTTTCATTTTAATCTATGTGAGATGGAAAAAAAAAAATAATAATAATAAAATCAGGGATGAGTGAGAACGCCCTCACCATCTGGTCAAGATCATCAAAACTTTTCCCCCACCCCATTCAAAATGTTGGCAGACAGCTTTTCGATCTGTTCGTAGGTTGTGGAAAGGGAATTCAGAAGCTAATTAACGCACCCCCGATGGTTCCATTCCATCAACCCAATACTTGATACGCCGGCTGTGGATTTTCCTCTTTTTCATGAATTTAGGGGGATTGCACTCTTTCTGCATAAATCATGGCTGTTTCTCCCTAGATGAATCAGCATCTGCTCCTCTTTCGTTACTCCCGTTTCAATAGAATACGTGGGAAGCATCGCCAAAGGAACGCTTTCCGCCATACATTTGGCGATTGGAGTTGGCGTTACTCATTGCTCGTGGTTGCTAGACTTTGCTCAGACGCCATTGGACTCATATCGATCGTCTCGCTGTGCTCCCTTCCCTCAGACTAACTGCTCTTGCTAGACATCAGTTCTCTCTTAGGTAAGCTTTATATTTCTCTCTTAATTTAGACATCCGTTTTAAATGGATGTCATTTCACAAAAGTGTCATTTAATGTCTAATGATGCAACTGAATATTACGGGGAAGTTTTGATTTTATCTATATTAAATTAATTTATTTTTTATGTAGCGTTGGCAACAACTTTCGCTTTAGAGGGTGGCTTTTTGGTAGCGAGGGGAAGGATGGTAGCCTTGTTCTTTGTTCTCGTTTCCCTCAAATTTTAATTTTGCTGCTATGATTAAGTATTTTATAATCATGACAGTGCTTTGTAGAGAATATATATAAGTTATAATTTAAGGATGATGCTTTAAATTGAGTTAACGAGCTGGCGATTAATTAATTACTTAATTTTATGAATTGTATGAGCTTTTCTTTCAATGAGAAAATCTCGTACCAGATTAAATGAATCAAGTCATAATGAACATAAAAAATGACTGTTATAGAAAGTTATTGTTATTAAAAAAAAGCAATTATTATTAACAGGAATTAGCAGTTTTTATTCAAAAATATTAAATAAAAAGGGCCATTATTTTAACTTTAAAAATACTGCATAATTTAATACCAGAAATATATATATATATTTATATATAAAGATTGAAGAGGTTTAAAACTTGTAAAAAAACTTATCTTTGATTTCTATTCTAAAATGTAGCTATTCTATTTGTTGCTATTCTAAATGTCTAAATTATATACAATAACTCAATCAAAGACGATTTAGAATTTTAATCAGTAGAACTGAATTTTATTGTAAAGAAAAATAATTTTTTGATGAAAATTTAAGAATAAAAACGAGGATTAACTGTTTGAGGCGCTAATGGGCATTAATAAGTTAACGGTTGGCGTTTTACCTTACTCTACATGTGAAAATAATTTCGTAATTAACTTAGAATTTTATTACTGTCAGCTATCTTCGATGACGAATTCTCTGTTCTTGTTAATAACTCTGTTCTTAAAAATAACTACATTTAATAAAAAATCATACCGTTTAAAATATGATTGAAGGAGATTTCCTTAAAATATCTTCTTTGGTATTTTGCAATATTTTTTGTCGCACAAATAAATTTGTTTCTTTTAAGCTACATATTTGATATTAAAGCAGTTGAGAAATTTCTTAACATTACTTTTAATTAATTTAATTAATACATTATTTAATTTTATAAAAGTGTAAGGTATCAGTGTTTTTAATTTTCTGAATATTGGAATTAGATTAGCATTAATAGTTGGAAAATGAAGTTTATTTATAAAAGTTTTATAAGAAAAGATTATAAACATCTATATTTACTATAGCTTTTAAGCATTAAAACCTTAGTTATCCAAAACATTCAGTTCTTTTATTACCTATTATATAAAAAAACATTTTAAGTTGGCTGTAGGTTGCTACTAACCAAAACTAAAATCCACATAAACTAATTGTTTTTTTTTTCCTTCTTAAATTTGTAGTACTTTTACTTATTACGTCGAAAAAATAAAAATTTGTATTCTCAAATTTGTATTATTTTTGTGCATAGTGTTTTACTTTTGCTAGATATAAAAATAGATGTTTTTTTGTTTAACATGTAATATATAAATATTTCCAGTTATTTATCTTATATATTCTATTTATATTTTAATGTTTGTACATTTAGAAAATTAATTTATTAGTCTAAAAGAGCTTTATGCGTTGTTGAAAATTTAAGAATCAAATAAAATGATTAAACTATCTTTAGGTTAGGTCAGTTTCTGTTTTAAATTATATCTATGTATAAATAAAAAAAATTTTATATAGAAGACCTATATTTATAGATATTGATAATATATCCAATTTTACATATGGTGATTTGGATTATTCGGCATATCTTTGTTTCGCGAATCATTCTGTACTTTACTGTAGGTACAAAATTATATCTAGTACGAATTTCCTTTAGAAATGTTGTTTAAAAAGTCCTCCTTTTCAAGTAAAAAAAAAGTTACTCTTTTATTATATTTTGCAAATTCTGGGATAATATGGATTTTAAAGCTAGTTTTTAGGTAAAATTGTTATGTTTGTTCATGAAATTGTTGTAGAAAGCGCGTAACCTTAAGTTGATTGCATCATTTAATCAAAGGACAATGTTTTTCTAAATTAGTACATTCATGTTTATTACTTAGTCAGTAGTAGCTCGTGTTATGTTGGCCTCATCACTATTAAATTCTAGTATATAAAGGCCTAATATTGTTATGTAATTTCAAGCGTTAAGATTATAAAATGTTTTTGTCACTAATGTGTTAGGCTGCTGAATATTTTTACAAGTTTTCATGTTTTTTACTCTTTTATGAGTCCAAATCTTTCACACGAGCATTGTTTTTGCGTGTGTGTGTGGGAGAGAGAAAAACCCCAATAGTAATAATTTGTTTATGTCCATCTAGTTCGTATCCCTTTGGCCGATGTATTTTTCATGATCTTGTTTTATATGCGATGTTTGCGTGTTAGGCTCTACTTTACCTTCAGCATTTTATACAAGAATTTTCACTAGGCCGTGTTTAAAGCTGTAAAATTGAAGCTATTTCTCCGTTCATCGTACTTTAAAGAATTATCTAGCCCGAATATTTCCTTTTTATTTTTTTATTTATTTTTTTTACATGTTTTATTTTTATTTTAAATAAAATTATTGATCAAGATTAGGATTTGCTCGCCTTTTAATTTAGTTTTGTATTTTCTCTTTAATAATGATTATAACCATGTGTAAAGGGAAATTTCAATACTTTTATTTGATAAGATACATGTAAAAATATCCTCAGTTTATAAAAGCAAAGATATTTCTAAATCAGTATTTAAGCAAACGGATTTGGAAATATCTATTAAAATTTGTATCTTTGTTGATTATAAACTAATTACTGTTATAAATCTTTTAAAATTTGAATTTTTTTGCAAATAGTTTTAAATTGATTATTAAATTTAAAATTGGAATATTTAGAATGTATAGAAGAATGCATTCAGAAATAATTAAAAATTTAAGATGTATTTTAAAATAAGCCTTCTTTTGGTGAGACATAGCAGGTTACTCTTAAATTTAATAGATATAGCATACTTTGATTCAGATTCAACCTTATTTTAATTTTCATTCTGGGATTTGTATTAGGACTATTAATTTTAGAAAAAATTTTAAATCATTATACCTCAAATAAATATTTACACGCTATTATAATATGGGTTAGAAGGTAAAATTATTAATAAAAATAACAGATTGGTGAGCATAGATAAATCTGCATTCTGTACTTTTAGCATATGCCACACATGTGTGAGCCAAGCATAAGCATAGATTACACTTTTTCTGCTTATATTGAAGCAATAATATTAGGATACATATAGCTTTAAAATTTAGGAATAACCATAGATAAAAATTAAAAGTATCAAATCTCTTAGCTCTTCTTGTGACCTTTGTCAGGTAATAATCATTGTTGCCATATTTATTATTGATAAATATCCCATGGCAATTTTTACATTAAGCATTGACTACTACTAATTATATAGCAATTTTTCATATTTCCTCCCCAAAATTTCAGAAATAAAATGCAAGAAAATGTATTTAAAAAATATTTATTTGATTGTATATATTCATTAGTAATTGTGATTTTCTACTACTATTACTGTTATTATTTTCTTATCATTTAAAAAAATAAAAGTAAGTTAATAACGGAGAAATTATATGTTTTACATTTAAGCATAGTTTTCTTTTTTCGTAATTTATTAACTAGAGCTAAAAACTTTCATCTGTTACATAATTGTATACGATTTCTAATCTTTCCAGTTGAAAACTTTATTTTAATACGACAATATAATGTTTTCTTTATCTATCTATAAGTTTTTAGAAATAGAATTCATTAGAGGTAAAAATAATTCTTCAAATAACAGAATTATTTTATAAAAAATTATAAATATACCATATATGTCTACTATACTATACTATACATTTGATGACTTTTCTTTTATATTTTAAAGATACTGCTGTGCATAAAATATCAACTTTTCGTAGTAATATTCGAGAAATTATTGGAAAGGATTAAATTATTTCTTATTAATAGCTGGCTTAAAGGAGTGAAATATTTTAGATTTCAGAGAAACATATTTTACATAAATTTGTAAACGTCCCCCTAAATACTCCTGCAGAGAATAATCTCCCCTTTCAATTTTTTGAATTATGAGGCTACTGCTTTCCTCCTTTAAAAATGTTTATATAGTGGAGATTTTCAGTGAAACTCAATCCTGAACGAAGATTATTTGAAGAAATATTTTCTGATTCATCTTTTTAGTTTCTCACAAACAATGCTGATAAATGTGCGTCTACTAATCAAATAGAAATATGAATATTTTGTATCGGACATGGAAGCTACAAATTACTTCTTACTTCCTTATCCCCTTGTCAAGGATATTGCTGTCAGACGTGAAACCCACACACGAAATCTTGCTTCAAAATGAACATTTGTACAAGAAATTACGCCAAGTTTAATTTTTCTAGTTTTCACCTAATGCCAATCTTCTGCTTGCATAAAACAACAACGCAAAATGCCCTTTTTCAGCAATGGTGTAGTAATTCATAATATAGGGTGTCCCCATGAAATCTCCCTGATTTAAATGTTAATTGTACGGAAACTATGAGTCCTAGAGATTTGATGCTGGCGGTCTCATGAATAGCAACACAACAAGTTTATTTTGATGCAAAAAATTTTTTTTTCCGAAAAGGTTAATTTTTGTTATAGGCGTTTTTGATATGTCAAAACGCAAAAACTTTTGCTATTGAGATCCTGGACAAGATCGATAGTGCTCGCAATTACCTAGAGAATGATATATTCAGTGATGAATCAACAGTCTCCACGTCTGGAACGGTTAATCGTCACAACTTTCGTATATGGGACTCAGAACAGCCTAATGTTATTCGGGAACATGTTGGGGACAGTGAAAAAGTGAATGTGTGTTGTGGTCTGATGCGTAACAGAATCGTCGGACAATTTTTCTTCATGGAAAGAACCGTAACTGGCCTCATTTATCTTGACATGCTTGAACAGTTTATTTTTCCACAGCTAATATATTTGCAGCCAAATATGATATTCCAGCAGGATGATGCCGCACTACACTGGAGTTCAGACGTTCGTTGTTCCTTAGACAAACATTTTTTCTGCGATGGATCAGACGAGATGGACCCACTGCTTGGTAACCTCGATTTCCAGACATAACTCTTTTGGATTTTTTTTGGGGGCTATGTCAAAGAAATGTTATAGGCTGTACGTGATGTGTTTGTAATCTCCGCCACAAAATTGCGGAAACCATCAATTCAATCACACCTTACATGCTGCTCAACACATGGACTAAAATTGAATATCGACTGGACATTTTGACTTCTACGAATGGATCCCATACCGAAGTGCATACATAGACAAAAATAAACGTTTGCAGAAAAATAAACTTTTTGTGCTGCTATTCATGATACCACAAATCTCTAAGACTCATAGTTTATGTACAATTAACATTTGAATTAAGGGAGGTCTCATGTGGACACCTTGTATATCTCGGGAAAGGAGTTATTTTTTCCTTCTTAAGATAGGGGAAGTAAAAAGTGTTATAATCTTAGGTAGTCTCCTTTCATATATATTGTGCTTTATGTACTACAATTTTAAAAAACGAAAAGTTAACATAGTGACTTTTAATTTTTAAGTCATATAAATAATTCATGTGATAATTCAAGTGTATTAGAGTAAATTATTTATTTATTTATTTTGTATTTTTAAGAACTCTTGAGTTATTCTGTACACTTAGAGGTTACTAAAGATTTAGCTGTATTATCAATTAATTTAATTAAATAAAATTACTTGTATAAAATACAATCTTTTATAATCCATTAAGAAAATAAATAGATTAGGTAATATTTGGTATATTAATGTAATTAAAAAATAGTTATAAATTAATATTTTCAAGAGAAAAAATTCTCAGTTTTTCCTCAAAGCATTTAATATCTATTTTCAAAAGTATTTTTATTCTTTATTCTCGATTATGATTATCAAATCAAATATTCCGTACTGGGTAAATGATCTTAATTATTTAGTAAGATAACCAAGTTATTGGAACCTGTAAATCTTGTGTCAATCTTCAGCTACACTCAAGAGCCAAAACATTATTACCACCCCTACATTTTGCAATGAACTCGCCTGGATGACGTGGCAGGCACGTGATCAGGCGGAAGTGGTATATAACTGGTACTAAGTGGTGGTATCAATCCATGCCAAGGCGGGTTGGAGCTGTGTTGCGCGCCAAAGATGGGCCAACTCGTTATTGACAGGTGGTCATAATGTTTTGGCTCTTGAGTGTATATAATAATTGTAAATACTTTATTAAAATTATAAATTCTTTTGAATACTTAATTTAGTTATAAAAAAGTATGATATTATACCATTAAAATGATACATTAAGGAAAATACATTTGATTAAATTTTTAATGAGGTTATAATTCTTGCGTATGAAGTGCAAAATATTTTTGAAATATTTAATGTCTTTTTATGCATTATTCTAAATTTTAAAACGGAACTGCAATCTCAACGTTTATAACTTGTTAAATTTGTCATTCATCATTCTGCTTTGCAAAGAACTGTCTTCAAACATTGCAACAAGTGTTTATGCAATCTAACTGATTAATTGAGAATTGGATATATTTAAATCCTGTAGGTCATCTCATGGCCATGTTCTTAGTTTTGATTTTCCTTTTAACTTATATTTTTTAAAAAATATGATTTTTTTTTTCGATTTTTTTATTACTTCATATTTTATGACTTGGATTTTCAAAATCAAATTAAATATGAAACATTTTTATGTGTTGTGTATTTCTTTATTAAGTAAATCTTCATTTAAATATAAAAAGTTCAGACAATGTTGTTTGTCCAAAAATTTTCCAAATTGTGAATATTGAGTGAGTAAACTCTTAATAAATCATTTTGTTCAAATCAAAGCTTCATGTGAAACATGTTAAAAAAACATTAATTATAAAATTAAATAAATAAATTAAATACATGTTATAAGAAATAAATACATATATATTTCGAATATATAGATATATTTTGAGAATTAATATGTATTTTACGAAATTACAAACACTGTTTATTCATTCGGAGAAAAAAAGGTTTGGAATGAATCCAAATCACTCTTCAAAGTGTCAATCCAACTATTAGTCTGATTTAAAAAAATATTCGAAATTGTTCATTTTATGAGTTTAAGGAAATTATTTTATCGCTCTATGTAATTTTATACTAAATTAAATATAACCACTTAAAACTACATTTACAAAATTTTGATTTCGGTAGAAGTAATTGCAAATTGTTAACAGCTAAATTTTTTCTGTCAAAAAAAAAAAAAAAAAAAGAGTAGTTCTTCTGCTAAGAGAGAATCATTCTTTCTCTAAGCAGCTGTCAGTTACTCTTATCTGTTGTTTGCACTACATCTTGAGAGTGAATATATCGGCCTTATGTAACATTTTAAAAAACGGTTCATTCAACGGTTCCGGTTGAAGTTATTTTTAATCATTCAAAATTAGTTGCCATTTTCTGTTGTTTTATCA
This sequence comes from Caerostris darwini, assembly GCA_021605075.1. Lineage (NCBI taxonomy): Eukaryota > Metazoa > Arthropoda > Arachnida > Araneae > Araneidae > Caerostris > Caerostris darwini. Next base: position 1,156,581 of record BPLQ01011932.1, on the reverse strand, counting down.
GAAAATAATAATTTCGTTTTGTGCTGTTGGTGGTATATTGTATCAAAGCAGTGGCATTTTCTTGCGTTGCAAATTTCTATTTCATTGATCCCTTTCAAACACTTTTTTGAAACAAAATATTATTTTTTAAATCTTAAACTCAATACAAATAATCGATTTCATTAAGTTTAATTTATATAAAGATCATAATTTTCTTCAAAATCATTTATTTTTTGTAGATATTTTTGAATTATGCCTGCATTTTTAACTACTTAAATAACAGAAAAATAAACAAATCTTTACAAATTTCTATTTTGTAACTATTAAATGTTACTTTATACCATAGACATGTTTTCGAAAATAAATCATCCAGTTGAGAAGTTGCCTAAATTTTTGTAAAACTATTTTAACTACAACTTTTTCTTCTCGAAATTATAGATATAGCAATAATTTTAAAAATCACATATATCCGTTTAAAAAGCCACAACGTTGTTGTTTTAGAGTATCCTCGCATTTGTTGGAGTAATCTCGACGATCTGCTTTTTAGATTCTGGGAAAGCGATTTTGCTTTTTTTAATGTCTTTTTATCTTTCCATCTTGTTTCAGGTTTTAAAAACAAGAGGGAAAATTAATTTCAAACATTACTTATACATATATAATTATATTCAGAAAATTTTGTTTGAAATTGGATGTTTTACATTGTCTCGAAATGTTACTGTATTTTCTTTATTTAAAAGTTTGAAAGCGCAAATAGGTTGTTTAAAAATCATCTCATTCAGACAAATGAAAACACAGCTGGTATTGTATAACTGAGTGCGAATCACCTAAAACGTAAGCGGAACACGTTATACAATGGAACTTTTACACAACAATATATTGTTTAAATGGCGCTTGAGATCGTATAAACTATATCAAATTACTGTCCTTGACGTAACAAATTTACACTCCAGTTAATGAAGTTCACGGGTAAGTAATCCCTTAGTGCTGTCTGGATATTTAAGAAAGTTTATCAATTATTCTAACATCTTTGACCCCGGAAACAATTTATTCTACTTCATTATTTCGTATTTTTCTTTATATTTTTTCTCTATCAGTGACTGCTCATTTGGTGGTATTTTCTGCTTAATTAAATTTACTTGATCATAAATGATGAAATCAGTGAAGAAAAGTGAATGGATTCCAGTAAGTATGATTATGTTCGAATGCTACTTCATTATTCTACTTCATTATTTCGTATTTTTCTTTATATTTTTTCTCTATCAGTGACTGCTCATTTGGTGGTATTTTCTGCTTAATTAAATTTACTTGATCATAAATGATGAAATCAGTGAAGAAAAGTGAATGGATTCCAGTAAGTATGATTATGTTCGAATGCGTTGTAAATAATAAAAAGTGTATTTTTTTTTAAATGTAGGCGTAGTTTACAAGCTTGAAGAAATAGTTAGGAAAAATTGTTAATTTTCGTTAATGGTGATAACAGTTAATACTAATATAAATTAATATTTAAATTTAACACCCCTTAATTATTCAATGTGGGGTTATGTAATATGAATGTTATATATACAACCAACAACATTAATTTGAATTGTAAAATAGAATATATATAAAGACATATCAAGAGATATAATTTGGTATTTATTTTTTTGCATCCAACAATTACACTTTTTTTTTCATCTACAGAAAATTAAATTTTCTAATTCAATATACTGGACTAAAATAGTTAAATAAGTGGATTGGGATTTAGTTTCTGTTTTTTTTAAATTTGATATTTTAAGAGATATTATTTTTAGAGAATTTTTTTAATCATGCTGAATATGCTGATTAATGAAATAAAATAAAAGATTTGCTTATATTTATAAAATTGTAGAAATTCTTTAAAAAAAGGTTGACAAAATAAATATGGTTTTGAATACATGATTTTTTTCATATTTAAATATAAATTTTCTTAATAGTATTTTTCTTAAGATGGAAATTGAATTGATGGAATATGAATAAAATAACGATCTGTTGACCCACCTGCAAAATATATCCTCGGTTAAAAATAACGCACTTTTAGAAGAATTTTATTTTGTCCAATATTTCTTTAAACGTTACAAACAAAGAAAATTCATCATTGCTCTGCTTTAGTTAACACTCTTTATTTCAAAAAGTTTTGTTGATGAAACATTTGATAAAATTGAGAAATTAGAAGAAAAAAATATGTTTATTATATAATATCTTATATGATGCCATCGTAATCTATTATATCTTTAAACTATTAAAGCAGAAAAGCCCTATCAATCAATAAATAAATAGTAATTGTCAAGCGGTAGTAATGTTCAATAAGAATGTTTTTAGTTTTAAATAGTCTAAACGTATATGGAGATAAAAAATAATGCAGCCGTGCGTACGAATGTTGAATTTAACTGGAGTTAAATTTAACGTAACTCTTGGTGTTGCGCTTAGTAACCTTTCCTTGTCAAAGAGTTGAATTTTTAACAGGCGTTAAAATCACCTGCTAATCCTTGCTATCCGAAGAGTTAAATCGACTAATTTAAACTCCGCCTAGTGTCAAGGCTGTGAAGCACTGTTGAATAATTGCTGAAATCACAATCAGTTGTCGACTAGATCTTAAGACAATCAGAAGTGCATATTCATCAGACCAAAAGTGTATTTTTTTGGAAAAGGATTTGCTGATTTATTTGGCCAGGAAAGTGATAGACAAGCATAAAGTCATTTGATAGAAATTATTGATGTTTGTAGCCGAACATTTTCTTGATGAAATTTAAGCCTAGGGTACCGTGAAAGGTAAGTCAGCACTACTGGGCGAAGTATATTCTCGACATACCGCCGTACTGTAAAGACTCCTTCACACTAAGGTGTTTAGCGACGAACTGTCAAGCGATAGAGAAAACTTTTTTTCGCCTGGTTCACAGCCTAGTAAGTTCCAATTACTTTTAAAATCCTTATTGGTTCAATCCACGTCACATGACGCGTCAAGCGTTTGAAAATTAAAAGTTGGCTAACTTGAGCGATCGTTCGGGCGTCGCGCGTTGCGGCTTGTGATTGGTCAACGCTTTAAGTTCACCGCGTTATGCCTTGGTATGAAGGTGGCTTAAGGGTCTCACGAATGATAACGAAGAGTGTCCAAACATCAAATGGCATGACGCTCCGGACAATAATTTTCAGTTGTCAGCCTATATGGAAGGCGACTATCAGGTTTAGTAAACCACTGCTTTCGGACATTTATACTAAAAATGTAGATTTTTGCTTCCTTTATTATTTCTTTTAATATATTTTATTAGATAATCTGTACTTCCGTATGTTCATTTACTTTTACTTACTTACAAGTATGTATGAACATGATATTTAAAAGTAAAAATATAATGTTAACAGGAGAATTTTTTTTTTTTTTAATCTTCTATTAAATATCAAATTTTTACTTAATTCAAAACAAAACAAGTCACACTTTTTTCTTTCTAAGAAACAATTTTTAGTATTTTTTAAAATTTAAATAGTAAAGTTATTAAAATAGTATGAAATTAAAAAAAATTCCAAATAGTAAAATGTATTTATGTAATAAAATGAAAAGAAGTCGGAACTTTCAATGGTGAATTGTTTATATTACAAAAGAGAAATTTATATTTTGCATCTTACAAAATGATACAATGTTCCCAATCTTCTCAGGGAAAAGTACGAAATAAATTTAATTTTTTTTACTCTCTTTTTTAGTAAAAAAGAATGAAGCTTAAAAATATTTAAGAGTGTTTAAGTTTATTATTTTAATCTTATTGTTTCTGGAACATTATTTAGGGGAATACAATGCATTGCTATAAACTAAAGACTGTTATTTTTTAAAAACTTCTTACACATTCAGTAATACAGCATTTTCTTGGTAAAGATAATTTCTTATATATTTTTGCTGTACTCAAAACTTGTTAAATGTGCATATTTGTGTACAAAATGTCTAATAGTAAAATAAATAAAGTACAATAATCTATTTTTAAAGTACAAAAATTTAATTTTATATAATGCTTGCTTTGGAAATTCAAAGCTGTGATTTAAAAAGCAAATAATTAGGCTATAGAAACTAAATTAGGCCCAGAAATAAAATACAAGAGAATAGATCAGAAGATAACAAGAATTTAGTACAGTGAAAGAAATAATTTGCAGTTAATTGGGGACATTTGCATTCTCGAATCCAGAGAATTTTAATGTTACTTGAAACTCCAGAAGAGAGACAGACAAACAGGCAACGGACAATATATTACAAATAATTTCAACATAAATTCTATGCCGTTGTATTTTTAGCATGCAAAATTATAACTAATGTGTTTGATGTCGCCTTGTTTTGTTTTCAAAATTTAGAGTCGTGTGTTGAATGTTGTAATAAAATTAAACAATTATTGCTTAAGGTCTACGAAATACTAGCTATTGCGAAGGCCATGAAACAACATTAACAATTTAATTAATGGAAAGAAATAATTTAAGAAAATAGTTAACTCATATTACTCTGTCAGATATGAGACTTGGAAAAGTTCAAAACAGCTACAATGGTATAACTAAGCAAGGACCATGATTTGAGTCTCATTTACTATTATGTTTTTCCTATGAGTATTTTTAATTAATAAAATTTAATTAGCTAATTAATTTTTAAGAGACTATTGTAAGGTTACTCTACAATATTTGGTTGGATTTTCGTATCCAATTTCATAAGAAGCCGTCTCACAATTTAGGAAAAGTTGTTTAAATCGAAAAGTTCTTGCTATACTGATTAAGATACTACTTTAAATAGAAACAATTATTCTCTTTGACGTGATTTTTGCTGTTTCTTTATTTAAAAGGAAACAAGAATATTTTTGTTAGTTGTTTTATTTATTTGTATACGTTCCCATCACTTTCTAAAGCATAAACTGTTTGAATTTTGGAAAAAAAAGCAAAGCAAAATATGTTTTTTTTTTAACTTGCTTGAACAATATATTTCAATGCATTCGTTCATAAATTTAAAATGCGGGGGAAAAAAACCCGACTAACTTAAAAGACCAACTTCAATAATTAAATTTGATATTATTCCTAGAGCAGTAAAGTGATCACCATCAAAGAAAAATAAAAAGGAATGAAAATAAAAAAGCACACAGTAAACTATAATTTCTATGTTAATACATGTGGGTTAATGAATTCTCAAAAGAATCTGCAACTGTTATTGGGAGTTAAGAGTTCATCTCTGACTTTATTCTGTCGTTAAACTATCAAGTAACAACCCTTTACCGCAAGTCCTTGGATTCCTTGTTTCCTCTCGGTGTTTTTTATTCATCCGCAATAGACGTTGCTTCTTTTTTATTCATATTTTGTAGCGTGTGACACTGATAACACGGTTGCATTAGCTGAAAGTCTAACTAATTAACGAATCCGATATGTTTATCAAGTTTCATTTCAAACAGACAAATTCTACACTGTCAGCAATTTCAACCTCTCAAGTATGAAACATTCATAATGTTTTGAAATAAACAGTCAATGTTTAATCAAAGGAATTTTTTTTTTGTCAGTTAAATTCCTCACCTAATTTTTTATGCCTTTTTGCATTAATTTCGTTTAAATTAGACTTTCTGTTTAACAAATATCAATAGTTTTAAATTGTCAAAAGAGGTTTTAACCGTTACATTAAAAAGAAATTTGATGGAATATAATCAAGATGGAGTTAAATTAAGCAATATTTATTTTATAAGAAGTTTGAAACTTGTTTTAAAAATGTTGATGAATATAAGTTTTCCTTTGATACACTCACCAATTTACCAAAATACATTCTCTCGCTCATCTCAAAAAATACTTAAACATTTCTTAAGTAACTATTGATTCAATATAATTATTATATTGATAAATCAATATGTTATGAAATGACTCTACGTGAAGCAACTGTAACCATAGAGAAGGAAGCGATGTACTTTGAATTTAACATGGTGTGATAGGCAAGCTGCTATTATTTTCCAAAGGTTTCCTCGAAAGTTAGTGGACTTCCTGAGCGTGTTTTGTGATGTGTAGTACATTACTCGGGCTATTTTAACACATAATTACATTCTTTATATGCTGTATATTAATTGTTGGTTGGAAAAATAACTATCCATTTATAAGCACATACGCTAGAAATGGAAGTAATTAATTCTGTTACTTTTTTATGAAACAATGAATTTATATTTTTCTTTGTTAACTGTTCTATAATAATATTGTTACTGAAATTATTTCTGATCACAACAGAAAATTTTTATGTTATATATTATTGATGATTTTAATTAAAAGAAAAAGTAAACATTCATGTTCCAAAAATTACTAAAATAGTTGTTACCGAGAAAGAAAAAATTTATACATTAACAATTATGCATAATTGTTATTTAGAAAAAACCATTTGGATAGCTTGCAAAAATTCTATCGTCCAAAACATCCAATACTTTCTTTTTATAACTGTATTAAAATATATTATTGTCATGTTTTTACATATTCACATAAAATGAGCTCATTAAAATATTTTTGCCATTAAATTTATTTCATTATAATTTGCATAGTACACACTAATCAAGATATTTAAATAAAATTCACCTAAAGATAATAAATATTATGTAAAAAAATAAAGGATTGAATGACTAAATATTCTGACTAAGACTGCCTAATGGAATCTTCATTAGAGATAAAATTAAACCAAAATTTAAAAACAATAATCTGAATGATAGAATAAATGTATTACATTATTCTACTTAATGTTTATTTATTACTTAACGCAGTATCACAAATGCATCAAATTATACGATTACAATTGTTGATTTGCTTACTTTTTTTGTGTTTCTTCTAGTCCATTTTGAAAGTAAAGCAATCTCTATAGATTATATTTAGTTTTACATTTAAATCATGACTAGCAAAAATGTAAAAGAAAGTATATTTTAACTAGAAATAGAAATTATTCATTGCGATTTTGAGAAACTATGTGAATATATTTTTTTTTATATTTCCTATAGCAGATTATGTATAGTTACAGCAATAAAAAGAACAACGAATAAAAAAAAACCAGAGAATACAACAAAACATGCTGAAACAGAGTTCATTAATCTAACTATGTGAATATTGGATGTTGTAAAAGACATGATATGTCCATACAAATTTCTTTACGTTCGAAATATTATTGCATCAGTGTTAAAGATTGCGTTTGCATTTTGTTTTAATATTATTTATCCTAAAATATTAATATTATTTGAGTTTTAATGAATTATGAAAAATTTTTGCCGAAAGTAAACTTTTAATTATGACTCACTTTTATTTTTTCACACATAATGAAACATAGTTGTCATATTCAAGAAAAAAGTTTATAATGAAGTGATTTCATTTACCTGGTGACTTATCTTTTGCGAGATAGAAAAATACATTTTAACGAATATAATGCAGATTTCTATAAAAAAAAACATTCTTCAAGATTTTTAATGACAGAAATTTGCATGTTCTTTATAATATTGTGAACTAATTGAAATGTATTTGAGTTGTTTTAAAAATTAATGGATGTATATTTAGTTTCTTTGCTTAAATATTTACATTTCAATGCGTAAGTCATTGTGACCTCAACATTTAAATGAGAAATATAACATCATAGAACCTGCGAAACTCAAAAGAGTGGAGCAAGTGTTTGTGGGCGAAGGGGAAAAATGGGAGTTCTAATTTTGCTTCCTCCTTTGCTGTTTGGTGTTTTGCCAGATGATTATTCATTAAAAAGGGATATGTTGCTGTATTTGTGAAATCACTTTTGAATTCAACTATTTAAATATTCCCTTTTGATGATTCATTTGATTAGCTTAATCGGAAACGGTAAGTAAATAAAAATGTTGAACAGAAATTTGTTAAATGTAAATAAAATTAATCAGTTTATATTTGTAAATGGTTGGCATTTGGTTATGAAAGCCATTACCTGATCTTCATAAAGTATGAGTAAAGTAAGTACTTCATAAGTAAAGTCAAATCATTTCACAAAATTCTAGTACTACTAACTGAATATTTCTTTCTGCACAATTATAAAAAACATAATTAAATTTCGAAACCTTAATATCTGACCTGAAATGCAATTATTATTTCAAAATACATAACTTTTAAGTGCTTTTTCAATAAAAAAATAATAATAAAATAAACGAGTTTTCTTGTGTAAAATTGAATAAAATCTATTGTATTACATTCTACCTTACTATTAAAATGCATTAATAATATGATATACTATAGTGTTAATAATTGAACAAATTTTTTGCTTCTTGTAAACTATACATACTCTCATTTGTAATCAACACTTACAAATAATGCAATATTCTTCAGTTATAATAACTAAAAATGAATATTCACTTTCGTTACAAATTGGTTTTGAAAAACTATCTTATATATGAAATATACTATTTCTTGTTTAATTTCACAAGAATTTTTTTTATCTCGGTTATATGTTAACACGTTTTTTCGTGGGAAAATCTAATGTATGTTAATTTATTTATTGAAAAGTTATGTGAATTAAAAATTTTCTAAATGCACACGAATTCATTATGATCAATTTATACTTTTAAAGGACATTCAATTTCCTAGAAATTGGATGAAGCTAAGTTTAATTGCTTTGTAATTATATTTTTATAGAGAAATGAAAATTATGTAATAATTAACAATGTTTAAAAATTTATCATAGTCGCTGCATATTTTTATTTTTATTTGTATGGTTAGTTAGATTAATTCGTTCTAACTGGAAAGACAGTTTAAAGATTAATATTGTTGTGTGATTTAAATTTTAAAAAAATTAAGAACTCATAATGATAAAACAAAAATAAATAAATAAAAATAATAATCTCTTTTTTCCAGTATTCTTTTGTTTTACGAAAGTTAAAAATTGGTTCTTCAAAATTTTAATTATTGAAAAATTAATTTTTTAATTAAATTAACTAATTAACTAATTTATTTTACTATTTTAGTTATTAAATGTTTCATTTGTAACAGCTGGTTTAAAATTCTCTTTCACTGAACTCTTCACATCTGGTGAAACTCTGGATTAGATCAGCAGTAAATATTATTTTTAACTTTGTGACGTCGGAATGTTCTTGTTCATATTTCTTCCTCCTTGCGTTTTCTCCTTTGAAGAACAGAAGTACCTAGTTATATATATAAAACAAAGAATAATTGCTCTCATTAAAATTTACTGGATGTATCGAATTAGTTTTATGCTCTTTCTATTTTTTCTTTCAAGATCATAAGCCAAAATTTAGATAAAATGCTTGAACAAATTAAAACACTTGAATTAGTCCATTAAATTTTTGTTTGGCTTGACTAACAAACATTTTTGGCTTGAAATTTGTGAAGTAATATTTAAAATAAAATCTTACGATTATTTCACTTCTTGCTACTAATTATACAAAAGGCGTTGATAATAAATAAAGACAGTTATAGGATGTCTTACAATTGAAAAATGTGAAAAATATCTTACGTGTCCATCAAGGTCAATAAACATGTTTTCTTTGCTTAATAAATTGATAATGAAATTGATTGCAGAAAGATCGAAACAAACATTGAATTACGACATTGTAACATTTAACAGCATTTATAGAAAAATAAATTTATTCTTATATCAAAATAAGAGTTATAACAGATATTTTTTTAAAATCAAGATATTTGTTTGCTAGAAAGCAAAGTAATAATACTACAGTCTTGGAATCTTCAACTATGCGATTAGCATTCATTCTGCTATTTCTCTAAATTATAGCTAAATAAATTGAATAAAAAATTTAGTATGTGTTCACCAAGAATATTTTCTTAAATATGCAACAAATATTGTTTAAAGTATGCAACAAAATTCTTGTAAGTTCCTTATCTTATTCTTCTTTATGAATTAAGCTGTAATATATTTATCTCATAATATACATTCAAGGATAAAAAAAATTAAGCCATGCAATGTATGCAAAACTATGTTTAACTTGTGCTTTATTCATACTGATTATTATGGATTTTTCAGATAATTAGAAAAAAGCATTAATAATAAACTTCAATGTTTTCAGTATTTTCTATTACATTAATGTGGATGTATTTGTATTTTACTTCTGAAGTTTAATATTAAAGTATATATATATATTGTCAATTCTTAATAAAATAATAGTATATATAAAGAACCTCTAAACAGTCATACTTAAAATAAATAAAAAAATCTATATATTTTTTCATTTATTAATACGCATCTAACTTTTGTAATAAATAATAACATGTATGAACTGTTATTTTGTTAACCATATCTGTGATTTTATGAGTATTAATTTTTCAAAACTTATTTAAACTGGTATAGAAATTCAATTCGTCTTACTTGACTCATGCACTCTGGGTTATTTGAAAGAAATCTGAGAAACTACTCAGATAATAAACAATTTTGTTAACTCTGAGCTCGCTTAAAATTGAAAGCATAACTCACAGAAGACACATATACAGAGTGGTATACTTATTACGTTTTTCATCCGGCGTACGCCTACGTCACGCAGACAAACCTAATGGTATGTCCTAAAATATCCCTTCAAAAAGACGGTAAGCCAAAATCGAATAATCTTACAACTCAGACTGTGCAAGTTCCTTGCAATTGGTAGTGTTCCATGAAATTACGGAGTATTTTTCCCCATCCATTTTATCTTACATTGAGAAGGTTGTATGAATGTCTCTCTGTTAATTTCTCTAAACAATGTTTGTTTGTTTTGGTCTCCTTTTTATTTCTTATAATTGGTGTTTACTTTAAATCAAGAAGAACTCTTTCTATTTTTCCGAACACTTAAACTAAGTAGAGATAGTTTCATCAGTTCATTTTTGTCCACCTACACAACTATTTCATAGAATTAAAATCAACGTTTGTAAATTCTATCTGCAGCTTTTAGAGATTTTGTTTTTAAGTTATTTAAAATGACCTTCTGACCTTAAAAGATGGCGGATAGCATATAAATAAAAAACTAAAAGTTTACTTTTTGAGTACACTCTTAGAATTTCACAATAAAAGCTTCTGACATGTGATACGGATATTTAAAAATATATTATTTTAATTTGTAACTGATAAAGGTTTAGCATTCGAAATGATAGAGATGCTTAAGATAGACTTAAAACAGTAATTCTTTCCTTTACACATTGAGCTTTTTATGAATGATTAGAAATTTTAAAAATTCTTGTATTAAAAAATAGCCATCCAATTATTTTCATACAAGCAATTATTTTCAGACAAGACAAAATATTTTTATATTACAAACCTAGTTTTAAATAATTTTTCTTGAGGAGATAAAAATTCTCATACCCATTATAACCCGTGATTTGGATGACCATGACTTGAATATTCTGTACTAATTGAAGGATATAGCTTTGGTAAATATAAAATATTCTTCAATAAAATCAATTTACAGTATAACAATATTTTGTCAAGGCATAGCAAAAATATCTTCTGAAGGGCTACTTATAGAATGCTCGTACGCTTTTGTTGCGTTTTAATTAGTGTTCTGATCTACTTTAATATGGTAGTATTACTGTTGATATTTCATTACAGTAGTCCGTTTAGATGGGTCATTTATTCTTAATTAAAAAAATGTATTTCTGAAGTCATGTAATTGCAAGATACAAATACTTATTTAGAAAAAAACAAGGCAAACTGTATTTAGCCGATTTTTGAGTGTGATACTTCTTAATAGTGACAAATTTGGGAAACGTCCATACATTGTTCATTCTCTTTTATTTAATTGTTTTCTGCATTCTATTTTAAACAACCTCAACCTGAGTTTGAATGTTATACTTGACGTACTGAAGTCTTGTTAGACTTATTATTTTTGGTTTAAAAGGCAGTTTTAAAACTTCTGTAAAAGTATATTATTTGATAAATGAATAAGAAAATTATTGTTTTTGTTAATCATCAGTGGATCAGTGAAAAAATGGCCCAATGTCTACAAACATACAAATCAGATTTTGCTGTTGAATTGTACTAATGCTTAAGGGGTAATTAAATTAATACTATGATTAAGGGGTAATTCATCTTATATTATTATGGATCATAATAAATAAATTTATTTGTATGTAGGTTGATTTTGCAGATATGCATTTTCGAAAATCATTCTAATTATGGCCAAATAGTTATTAGAAACCTATTTATTATTAACTAATTTTGATATTAATTATTTTATAGAAAAGTTGGTTCAGTACTTATGATATAAGATTGCATATTTCAATTCTTATAGAAATAATTTTCTATATTTAGATCTTATTAGTTAAATATTCATCAAATTTTAATATTCTAAAAATCTTTTTAAAAACGCTTGGGTGCACATATTTATGCTGGGGGACTGTGTTACAATACTCAGTATTTTAAATCTGGTTTAACTGAAATAACTTGTTTTAATATTTTAATGTTTAAACAATGAGTATTTGATATAACACCATATAAGGTGTACTAAATATTCATATTAGCTCATAATAAGAAATATAATTATTCCATTTTAATGACAAATTATCGAATGTATAATTACTATTAATTATATGATTATTATGAATTATAATTACTAAGTTAACAAGTATGCAGGGTAATTCAAAATATTCACCTAATTAAAAATTCATTTACATAAATTTAAAAATTGTAATACAGAAAAAAGTTAAGAATTTGTCTGACTTGTATTAAAATTGTCCTACATTAGTTTCTAGGACGAAGAAAATACACAAAGACTTTGGGGTAAACCTTTTTATCAGATCCATAATGATTAATGCTTCAGAAACTTTTAATTCGGATAATTAAAAATTGTACCTCTAAGTATCAAAAAGGATGTTTTAATTTACACATTCAGTCAAGCTTGCTTTAATGCTATTCTAAAGGTGCATGCCCTGAACATACAAGCTCCGAATGAGTAAGGGTGGTTGCCTTAGCTGAAGGATTTTTTTAGGGAAAAGCTAACCCACATTTGTACTACTCGAAGGGGAAAAGAACGCCCACGCATTAACTTGACGAGTGCGAAATGATTGCTGAGGTTCCAGTCAGTCTGCCAGTTTTTGAGATGGTAAGAAGCCGCTAGGAAAAACATTCGCAGAAGATTGCTACTTACTTAACAAATTCGGTTCAGCATCGACGCCGGTTGTCTTAACTACAGCCTAAATCAGCTCGAAAATTTTAACATGTGTAAGATTGATAATTTATTTTTTAAAATTACTTAATGATTTTTGTCATTTGTATGTAGTTATGAAATCTTTAATTTTAGTAAATTTCTCGATCTTGTAATCCCTGTTTTTGAAGACAGACGAATTTGTGAGCCGTAGTTTAGCATCATGATCAATGAAAAATTGTTTTTTTCCTTGCATGTATTGCTATCTGGTTATGCTTTCTAAATATTTGCAGTTTTAGCACGGAAAATGTAATTTATTTTAAATAAATATTTAATATTTTTAAAATAAATTCTTTTAGAACATTTTAAATTTCTCATAAATTCTGTAAAAATATCAGGTATATCAATAGAATTTTCTTCATGAAAAAAAAAAGCAAAGCGTAAATGAAATAACGTATTTAAGCAAAGTACTTCAATTTTTCTAAAATACTAAATTAATAATTTTTCAGTAAATAAGAGTATTGAACTTGTACTGTAACGCTACAACGTTTTAGAAATGTTGTACATGTACTTACTATGTATTGTACTTTATAATTTACATGCACCTAAATTTCAACGTTTCACATGTTATAGAAACGTTGCAAAGTACGCTTATTGAATATATTTAATA